>VDFB02189301.1:0-20138 GCA_007258455.2 Sequoia sempervirens | reverse complement strand
CAGCAAAAGTTCTGGAGCTCACCGGCAATGCTGCCAGAGACAACAAGAAAAACATAATCATTCCCATATAGCTCTTCTCAGCATCAGGGATGATGAGGAATTGGGGAAATTGTTGGGTGGAGTAACCATTTCCCATGGTGGAGTAAGCTGTGCTTATCTCAAATGGTACTTTATTGCTCTTAAATTGGCCATTGTGTATATTTTTGCTAATAATAGCGATCTTGGATGTGCCATAATTTTTAGTAAATTGGCATTAGTGAGGAGTTTAAGCATGGGTTTTTAACATATCTTGTTGCTGTAATATATATATATATATATTATTAATATCATTCTTATTTTTATATTAAAATAAAAATATGAATTATTTTATAATTTGAATGTTCAATTTTAAAAAATCAACTATAATTTTAAGTGGAAAGAAATTTAAAATTATGCAACAATTTTTTACAATATTACAAAATTATCATATAACTATTAAAAAAAATAATTATAACTTTGTTAACACTATTGATTATTATTAAAATTAAATAACTATATGATACCTACTGTAAATGTGAAACATTTGGGAAAATTTTCCCATCTTAAAATATTGCTCATATTCAAAATACAATATAAATAATGTTTACTTATAAAATAGGACACACAACAATTTTAATCTTACGAAAATTTTATTTAGAAGATAATGGGAAAAAATCTATGGATAAATTTTTGTATATTCTATTTTTTTTAATAGGTGGAAAGGTAAAAAAACAAATGGGATTGACAATATAGAATGTTATAAAAAATAGAAAGATTTTGTAACACCTTGCCAATAAACCCCAAAACAACATTTATCAAACGTCATGAAAAGGTGAATCATGGAGGGGCACTACATCCTCCCCCCCAAGATTTGACTTACTCCTGGAAGTCGCAAACATCCTCCACACACACAGGCAATAGCAAGGGAAACCCAATAGAGGAAAAATCACAAACCTCCCAACCATGTGGAACCCTAAGGTCCACCCCCCGTGCTAGGAGATAACATAAGGTCCCACTACCAACAAATAGTGAAGAAGACAATAGGCTAACATAAACAAGGCTAGACATGACTCCAACACAACACTACAACAACAATAACATCACATGAACACATACATTGCTTACAATACTAACTTCACTTCCATAAGCAAACACTCAATAGAAGGGGAACACAAAACTAGGGAATGCTAGATTGCAATAGGGAAGAGTGTCATCACATGGTCCTGGCATGGGTTACCCTGTTAGTCTCTCACTAGACATCGACCCCCAACTATGGTTACCCTGACAGTCTCTCACTAGACACCGGCCTCATAGGGTGACACATGCAGAACCAACATTCCTTTCGTGAGGACAAGGAAGTTGATCTTGCCAACCAGACCTTCTCAACCCATCCTTAGCCTAAATGAGCACTACAGGCATGAGTGAAGCATTACCAATTATCTTGCTTATGTGAAAATTACCCATCCCCCCAATTCATTCATTAGGTTATCATTGAATTAAGAAACTCTCCAATGGGTTACCCTTGCTGTTGCCCGTGTGCGTGGAGGATGTACTTTGTGTAGCAGATTCCAATTCATGTACCAGTTTGAGAAGATAGTCCTTCACGCTTTTGTATTGGACTTGTATATCAGTTGTATCATGTATTGTAATATTGATGTACTCTTCCCACATGTACTTTGGGAAGCCTTGTTGTAATCAATGTATTGATGTAACAATTATGATGCACTCCCTTGTATGGTGATTTGTAATTATATTTGTTAGTTGTTTATAAATGATCTTTGATGTTGTTTATTTAATGTCATGTTCATGTTTATAGTTGTGTAAGTAATGCAATCATGGAACCTTAGAGGACTTGGTTTAGTTTTCATGTTATGTTAAGTTGAGCAGTTCACTGTGAATTCTTATTAAAAAAAATTGTTCCATTATTGTTGCATGGTTGTCCTCTGGGGTTTCTTGGCGAGGCGTTACAAAATTTCTCCACAATATCTGAGCCAAGAAAACAGAGATAAAGCAAGAAATATTGAAAACACAATATTTTGTTTATGTTATTTTTTAATTTATTTTTAAAAAGGTTTTATATCAGATTTACAATTTTTTTATCTACTCAATACAAAAAAGAAATTTTAGGTTGAAATTTTTTCAATTGGGGGTTTTGCATTCAACAAGATTTGATCTCTTATAGACTCATTCAAAACCATTCAACTTTATTAAAATATTATGCTAAATTAAACAATAGACACAATACTTTATATATTATGCTAAACTAAACATTAAACAAAATATTTTTTTGAAACTTCAATTTGTTTTTTCCAATCAAATTCTTCTTTTTTATTTCATGAACATAGTGCAGAATAAGAAGCAAAAGAGTCGAAATGGTGCCCATTAAAGAATGAACTTGTGGAAAGATAAATGAATAATAATGAATACACAAATATTGTAGAGACATGCAAAATAGTATAAGTAGAACCAACCATGCAACTCCTTAATGAATACACTTATTCAATATATGTTGAATTCAATTATTCATATATGATAAATCAATTTTTAAAAGTCATCCAAACTTTAAAGAATATACAAATTCCATACTCTGTCAATTTCAAAAGGCATATCCAAGAATTAAAGAGGTGTGGGTGCAAGCAAAGGGGTGAATATCTAAACCCAAGGATAAGTGCCTTCCCTATACAATATTTGAGCACTAAAAACATCCACAAACTTCCTGACATCCAAAACTTGAATATTCAATATATGCTGAATTCAATTATTCATATCTAATAAATCATTTTTTAAAAAGTCATCCAAACTTTAAAGAATATACAGATTCCATACTTTGTCAATTTCAAAAGGCATATCCAAGAATTAGAGAGGTGTAGGTGCAAGCAAAGGGGTGAATATCTGAACCCAAGGATAAGTGCCTTCCCTATACAATATTTGAGCACTGAAAACATCCACAAACTTGTTGGCATCCAAAACTTGAATCAATATATAATAGGTAGCCTCTTTGTTTGATGTTCCTTCCACTTTTGCTCCCACCACTTTCTGAAATACAAGTCCAACATGCTACCCAACAAAAAAACCAAACCAATTATTCAAGATTAATGCACAATTACACAAATAATTTGGCCATTAGAATATACTATATGTATCCCAACTACTGCTACTCATAACCCAAATCCAAAATTTTCAAATCAAAGAAAAGAAAAGAAAAGAAAAGAAGTGAAAAATAATCAATTGTCATTACATGGAAAGTGTTATAGTCTGTTAGAGCATAGTCCACCAGCTTTAGAATAGTTGTATTGGTTTGAAAATCAGGAATGTCCACAGCCTAGGATGGATTTGCACAGTGGGTCTTAGATAATAAGCACGATACTATTATCATCATCACAACCATTCCAAGTCTCATGTAAGCCATTGTAGGAGTATAATTAAGTCGAGAGGCTTCTTACACTCACATCAATGAGTATGTGTACATTTTTATTCTCCCCATTTAAATTGACATCTATTAGCAAAGTAAAGTATTTATCGATAGATTTATTCATTGTTTTATTCTATTAAGCTTTAAATGTACGCATTATCATCTTTTTATAGTTTTACTATATATAATTTTTTTAAGGAAATATAATATAATATTCTAATTTATAATAGTAATATATATCATTTTATAATATTTGTTATGGAAATACATATTAATTTACAATATTTTTATGCTTTTATATTTTTTAGAATATACATGATTTTTGATTTATAATATTTGTTATAAGGAAATACATATTAATTTACAATATTTTTATGCTTTTATATTTTTTAGAATATTTTTAACAAGATTATCTTGAATATCTAATACAAAAAAATTAAATAAATACAATATTATATATATAGGATGATAATAATGAATCCTTTGCATTTAAGTTGACATTCAAATGACATGCAAAACTTGAGTATATTTTTTATTTTTATTATTATAATAAATAATAATATTTGTTTTTTATTTAATTTCAATATATATTTGTTTGGCGGTGGAGATACAAGAAACTTTTGCTTTGTTTTTAAAGTCGTTTTAAAATTGTTATTTTTAGTATTATTTTTAATTTTAAAGTTGTTATTCTTATTTTATATGGAGTAACTACCTTGTGCATGGCTATATAATGCACAAACTAGAAAGAATATTCACTCACATCAAGAGTATGTGTATATTTAAATTGACATATTTAATGATTTGAGATCCAAGTCATGTGCATTGAAGACCCCTCCATCGAGTAAGGGGACCAGTGTACTGCAATATGCAAATAGATATGCTCTCAACCCTGCGTTTGTTAATGGTGGTGCTTCTTTCTTATCTCAAACAGATTTAAGAGGCCCTCCAAGATATACACTGAAAGTTTCTTGTGGTCAAGCTTACATTTACAGAGATTGTGGGTATTTGATATACACTTTCAATTATTTCTATGTCTAAATTGTTTTATGATTAATATTTTGTTTTGTTTAATTTTCTAATTTGGATTTGGGTACTTTCGATGAAGGTATATTTACAATGATCAGACAACATTTGAGAAGCTGGCTGATAATTACTTCTACCCTGGCGAGTCTTCTTTTTCCATTATGTTGATAGCTTGAATTGTTGAGATAAGTTATATTTATCTTGTGTCATATTCAATCCTCTTAATTAGCCATTTTCATGTGCATTTGCTCTTGTAAGAACCCATTGAAAAGCATATATGATGACAGCTTTATTTATTGCTATATTTTTCATGATGGAGTGAATTCCTCCTTTTTTGGTGATGTTAAGCCTGAAGCATGACATTATGAATGCCTGCCTTTACCATGTTATTGAGTTTTTCAAATGATTTTGCATTGCATCTGGCACTTCTAGAGATACTTCTAAGATTTGCCTAAATTTTAATGAACTCCTAGACGAGGGCTCAAAGAACAAAGGTAAGATGATTCCTCTTTCTTTTCAGGTCACTGCTAGAAGGGATTAGAATGAGAGGGTTTTCAATTACATGTATTCCTGTTGAAGATCCACTTTGTGAATCCTAAGCTTTTAGAGGTGAAATGGTCTTGCATGGTAGTAGCATGGTTCGTAGAAATTGTCATGAATGGGGCAACAACTCGATAGTTTATTAGCACTGGTTGGGTTGTGCCTACCTCTTGCTCCATTGTTTACAATGGTTGGGTTGGGAAGAACCGTTCCTTATTGACGACACACTTGGTAACATTTTTGTTGTTTTTTTCCTTCTTAATGAATTGTATTCTTAGAAAGAGTTTGTAATTTTTTGTCGATGGTGAGAGTGCAATGTTCAAGTACAATCTGAGCGAGGATTTGAGAAGTTTCCACCCCATTAAGCTCCCAGCTAAAGATGAAACCGAAGATGGAAGACCAATGTATTATTTCCATTGAGAGAGAAATGAGGCTTTGTTTTGGTGTAGGACATAAAGTAGTGGTTCAAGCTTCTCAATCTGGTCATGATTTTATAATCTTCTATTAATTAATATTACAAAAGTGAGTTTTGTGACATTTGGCTGCATCACAAGTTTGAAGGAAGTAATGAGATTTGGCCTACCACAATCACTATGTCAACCCTGTTGATGCACCCTAACATGGTTGTTTTCTTCCCAAAGACTTTAATGTTCGCCTCTATTTGAAAAAAGGCCAATGTATCTAAAACATAGAAATAAAATAAACTTGCAGAGAATATACATATGCAAATATATTAGATAACAACAAATATGTTATATGATGGTAACAGTCAAACTGCATAGCAGTAACAACAAATATATTATATGATGGTAACAATCAAATTGCATAGTAGTAGATTTGAACTAAGCATGCTTGTCTGCAGAGTGGCAGAGTGACTGTTGTAAAGAAATCTAGAGTGGTTGATACAAGCCTCTAGAAAGGAAGATTCTAGAAAGAAGGGGGCAATTATGGACAAGTGTCATATGTGGAATGTTTTAATATAATTCATTAAATAATTATTATTTCCAACACTTTCATAATGTGTTTTTAGAAGATGGTGACCATATTTATTACATCAATAATTAAATAACAATTTTTTTGAGATGCAATTGAAAGGATATTGATAGCAGATAAACCACTAAAATAGGAGATGGATGCATGCAAGATCTAACAATTTCAAAAAATAAAAAAATAGATGTAAAAACATTCACCCCAATGACAAAGTATTTATTATCAAAAAAGTCTTTTTAGAAAAGCTTCCAAAACTCAAACCAATGTACAATACAAGTCTAGAGAAATTTCAATAGCACATTTTTTTGTAAAATCACATAATCCTAAGAAATATACATCACCAAATTATGAACCTATATATATATAGGCATGACCAAAGACTACAAATCACCAATGGTTTCTAAAATTATGAGAGAAAATCATAGGCCAAAACAACACCAAAATCTCCATACAAATCCCATTGTCCAAATTAATAGGAGAAAAGTTAGAAGCTTTCGCTTTCAACTAAAACACTCTACTTGTGATCTTATCCACCTTTTTCTAAAATTGTGAGAGAAAATCAAGGGTTCAAAACAACACAAAAATCTCCATACAAATCACAATGTTCAAATTAACAAGAGAAAAGTTAGAAACTTTTTCTTTTAACTAAAGCACTCTACTTGTGATCATTATCTCTTTCTTTTTAAAGGTATCTCCTAAATCCTCCTAAGGTTCTAGGTCAAGACACTTTCAAACTTGATGTATTTGTTACATGGTTGACCACAGTGTCTAAGTGACATCAAAATAATAAATAAAAAAAATCACACTAAAACTGATATTTAATGTTAATCAATAAATCTCCCTTTACAAATAAATTTTATAATAGCCAAGCACATTCCAATAGTTAAGATATCATTTGTAAATTTAAAGATCATTTTTTTAATAGCATACTACTATTATTTGTGATTTTAACATTGTTTTTGATAAAAAAAGTAGGAAAGGGCCATGAACATATTACAAAAATTTCACCATAAACAAAGCAGTGAAACAAAAAAAACTACAGCAAAGGTGGCCACTAGGCCAAACCAAACCAAAAAACAACACAAAAAAGCAAAACAAAGACAAAACAAAAAGATAATTCCAATCCTTTGATAAAGATCTCATAGTCTCCTCCCAACAAGAAGCATTCAACAATCTATCTCTCTTTTTGTGCTTATGTTTTGTTTCTTATTGATCTTCCTCTTAAATTTTATTAAAATACGTTGACAATTATCATTATCACTGAGAAAAAATGATGAAAATAGACATCTTGAAAAGGATAACTCTTGGCTTATTTTATATATATTAATATTTAATAGATGTATGCTAGTTACTTAAGAGAAACTTATGAATATCTATGCTATAGAAAAGGCCTTGAACCCATTTATAATGGGTTGATCAAAGATAAACGTAGTTTTCAAGTAGAAGGTTGTGTATATCTACAACACCTCTTAGTTGTCCAATTGTTTTTTTGGCAAATTTCAATGTTTCTTTTATTTATAGAATGATTTGTGTGGGTTAGGTGGAAGTAGAGAGTGATTTGGAAAGATTTTATGGCTTTAAAAACAGTAACCATATCTAATTAAAAAAATAAAATAAAATAAAATATTCATTTAAAAATAATTCAACAATTACTAATTATAATTTTAGAATAAATTATGAACTAAAACGTATCTATAAAATCATAAAATAATTTACACAGGGAAGTTTTTTTATTTAAATCTCTTTAATATGTTTGCAAGAGAAATCACCACAATATCTTAAAAAATTAAATTTCATTCTAAAATTAAATTAAATTCTAATTTCTAAAATTTATAAAAAAATATATTATTTAGTTTTTAAATAATTAATTAAATTATAGTGATTATATATACAAATGAATTAAGTAAAATTTCATATTCATTTTAAATTTAGATATAAAAACAGTCTTTCTATTTTATTTTTTCCTCTTTTTGCATGTAAATCATTTCATTTTCTAAAATGATACTTAAAAATGCATTTAAAAAAAAATATAAAATCATTTACATAGGAAAGTTTTTGATTTAAATATCTTTAATTTAAATAAAACTGTAGGGCTTAAATTTAACAGTTGACCACAGTATGCCAACAATTTTTTGTGTGGTCATTTATTTGAAGTTGCCTTTCAAATATTAAAGATTATCTATTTTAAGAAAAATATATGTAGATTGAAAAAACATATATAGAAATAATTACATAGAAATTTTGACAGTTTAACTAAAATTTTGCCTTTCAAGTGATACAGTCTTCCTAAAATTTTAATTGTATTTTATAGCTAAAATGACTAAATACGGCCATACGGCCATCAAATTTAAGCCTTGAATAAGAGTTGCATTTTCATCTTTGCTTCTATCCATGCTTTTTTATTTTATATACAAACATCTCTGAATGTAATAAAGGTAAACAAGATTTTATCGCCGGTTGCATGTCATTTGAACGTCAAATTAAATGCAAAGAATAAAAATGTACGTAGGTTCTTCAATCCATTATGTGAGTGTAAAAAGTCTCTTGGCTTAATAAAGAAAATAAAAGAATACTGCATGCAAAATAGAAAATAAGAAGATGAGCATAAAGAAAAAATAACTAAAAAATAAAAAGGAAAATACAAACCCAAAACTATATTTGAACAAAAACAAAAGTAAAAGGAAATATAAGAATAAAATTAAAAACTAACAAATAAGAAAATAAGAACATAGAATGAGGAACAAAAAAGAATGGACAATCAAACCAAATAATTAAATAAATAAACTAAGATATGAAAATAGAAGAATTCCAATCAAAACTAAATTAACAATAAAAAAAAGAAAAAGAATAAATATAGAAACATATAAACACAAAGAATAAAAATAAGAATAAAAAACTACCAATAAAAGAGAATACATACAAAATAAAAAATACAGTTAAATATGGGAATAAGAAAATAAATAAGGGTTAAAGAGCACATAAATAAGATTCAAGGAACCAAAAAATTAAATAAAAAAGAAATAAATACATGCACACAAGCGAAAAAAAGGGGGGGAGGAAGGAGAAAAAATAAATGAAAGAGAGAAGGAAAAAGGAGAACAAAAAGGAGAGCAAAGACGAAGAGGGTCGAGGATGGGGAAGAAAAAAGAAAGAATATCAAAAACAAGGGAAGAAAATGATAAACAAGGAAAGGAGGGGGTAGCGACGGGACCAAGAGAGACTAAGGTACAAAAAAAGTAAAGGAGAGAGAGGGGAGGGGGGAGGCGGGGGGAGAGGAGGACATGAAAGGAAAGAAAGGAAGATAACACTAGGGAAGAGGGTTGGGATGGAGGGAGTTCAAAAGGGGTTGCCAAGCAAGACTTATGCGCCAACCTTCATCACGATTAAGATTGGTACTGTGGTTTTTGATGGCAATGGCTTCATGGAGCTTATGTTTGAAGAAATTTTCTTCCTTGACCACACCATGGGTGCTCTCAAGGAAAATTTGAAGTTTGGTGAGATGCAAATGCTCTGCCAATGTAGACTTGGAGAATCGATCATGTTTGTTTATCCAATTTTTTGTTAATTGTATATTTCCCTTTAATCCCAATTTCTTCTCTCTCACCTCTCCTCCCCCACCCTTTATTAGGCTCCTTCTGCATTCCTTTTTTCTATTGTTCCTCTTCCTGATGATGGATCACTAGGTGTGATCCGAAACATCGATACAAAAACATACACAATTGAATCCAAAAGCTTACCAATAATCTACAAAATAATAAAATGGAGAAAGATAGATAAACATAACTTTATTTTTTTAAAAATAAAAGTGGCAAAGCCACTATAAAAGCTTTATATTAAAAGGGAACTAGATTGCATCAAAGGTGCCTAGGTAGGCCAAAATCTATAGATGTTGAAGACAAACAGTACCTAAACTGAACATTGAATATTCACGAGAAACATAAGGTCATTCATTACAACTCTCACAAGAGCTTGCAAGATCAGAAGTAGGTGAAAAAAATGACAAACATGAGGATCCTCTTCAACATGCTTGATAAGGGAGTGCACATAATTAAAAACATTTGAAGCTACAACATATGTCGATTCCCCAACTATAGAACACACAACAAGCAAAAATCTATTAAAAACTACAAGGCTATCTCCAATGAGTTTGCTAACCATTGCATATAAGAAACATTGCAAGCTCACAAAATTACTAAATTGCAAGCTTATGGAATTACTAAATTAGGTGGAAAAAAGGACAAACATGAGGATCCTATTCAACATGCTTGATAAGGAAGTGTACATAATACATATGTCAATTCTCCAACCAGAGCACATACAACAAGAAAAAATCTATTAAAAACTGCAAGGCTTTCTCCACTGAGATAAGTAGCCATTGCATATAAGAAACATTGTCAGCAATTCACGGCAAACAATTCATCGCCATGAGATATTCATCACATATACAATTCACCAACAATTCATCACCATGGTATTCACCGTGTATATTTTTTTTTGGGTACCCTTGGCTACTTAAATATTGAAAAATGTATTTGTGGTGAATATACCATGGCGATGAATTGTTGGAGGTGAATTGTATACATGATGAATATGTCACGGCGATGAATTGCTAGTGATGAATTGTTGGCGGTGATTTGTTGGTGGTGATTTTTTGGCCATTAAATTTTTCTAGAGCCAGATATCACCATTTAGGAGTTTGTTTCTATCAAGCAAATCACCCATCGTAGACATGCTAGAACATAAATAATTCACCAACGCATCAGCTAGAGTAGGAAAAGAGAAGATTGATGGAAACAAATAGCTCCCAACCAAGAATTTAACCATTTTTGCACAACAAAACACATCCATTAAATTTGAAACAAAAATAGAAGCAACCTCATAAGAGAGAACCGAAGGATTGTTGATGAGCCATTCATTTCAAACCACCATACAAAATGTCACATCCTTGAAGAGTTCAATTAGCTCTTCAAGTGACACAACACCATCTAAGGTGGCTTAATACATAAAGTAAAATAAACAATTAAAATAATTATTATTTTACTCTAACATCACCCTTTAAGATAAGCTTAGGTGGGTACATAGATGGATGGGTCTCGACAACTAGGCCTGATGAGGTACCCATGTACAATGAAACTCTCTCAAAAGGTAGAGAAAAGTAGAAAACCCTATGGGGAAAAACTACCCTCCAAAACAAAGATGATGACAAGAAAGTACAATGAAGAGAGATTGTGAAGCCTCCCAAAAGATGATGCTCAACTGATCCTTGTGATCTTCTACTGGAAATAACCATTGGATTCTCTCGGTGAAGCACCCCTAAATTTTGATGCAACAAGAGATAGTGGAGGAGATGAATTGTCCACACTAGAAGTGGAAGAATGAATCTGTGAATATGAATTTGATAGAGAAAAGTGTGAAAATGTGTAAACATGAGAGATTTTATCATCTCACCCATTGTAAAATCTCTTTGCATTGTGAATTTCGTATTTTCACTAAAGTAGATGTAAATTGAACTATCTTCCTAGAATTTGTAAGCTGATAAATGGAGAGAATGTTATTTTTCAATCTAGGAACAAACAAGACATTAGCTATACTTTGATTTCATATCTCAAGTGTACTTTATCTACAAACACATATGAAAGTGTTATTAGCTACTTGTACTTTGTTTACATCAAAAGGATAAAAGGAAATGTACAATTCTAGATAAGTATACATATGATGTGATGCCCTAAATCAAGAACCCATTTATCAATATCTAAACCTGTAGTGGCCATTAGTACTTTTCCTTTAGATATTCTCTCTGATTTTGAAGATCCTGAACTAGATGAAGATTCTTTGATGGAAGTAGGAACCCCTTGTTTATCAAGTAGATTTTGAAGGTGGTGTATCTTTTTCTTCATACATTTGTCTTCATTATGCCTAGCTTTCTTGCAAAACACACACTTCACTTTTCATGATTTATCATATTTTATTTCTTTGTCCTTTTCTTTAGTTGCAACAAGAACTTGTGGCTACATAATACTCATTTGAATCAATTTTCTTTGCTCCTTTTGTGAGAGAAACAAAAAAATCTAAGAGAGATGGAATGGTGTAGTGTGCACCAAAAGCATTATTTGTTGCATGAAAAGTAGAAATAAATAGTAATTGTATTATTTCCAAAACAAATAAATTTAAATATGCCTCTAATTTATTCAATAAACTACAATCTATTATTTATGAAAACAACAATAATAATTAAATTTTATACCAGTTTTAAAAATGTGCAACAAACAATATCAATTACCACAAATTCTAGAAATAATCAATAATACTCATCTTTTGGAAACTGTAGAAAACCCACAGATTGCCTAGAGCGGATCCTTGGTTCAACTTCTTCCATTTGTGAGCAGTCTAGGAGGAACAAAGCATACTACACCTCTCTACACAAGTGTTGGTTCAATAGAGCAATACTCAACACACATGCAATACCTAGGCCCTAGCTAGGACAATTCAAAGTGTATTTTGTACCCCAAGTTGGACACACTCTGTGTGCCCCCTTCTCCAATTCTCACAACCTACTGACCTAGAATCCTATTCCCGTAATGTGCAATAAATTCTTTATTTATGCTCTTCATGTTCCTCCTCATAAATTAGTTTTTCATGGGGTTTTATACAATATGAAAGGGTGATTCCACCTGTCACACCCCCAAAATAATTGCATTGCAATAACCATCCTATGAAAAAATTTACTATTTGTTTTTTATATTTATTTTTAAACTATTACATTAATTATCTCTACTAACTTTTCCCATAAGGAAAAACTCTCGTAACAATTTTCCCCCTATTATTTAATTGTTTCCCTCAGTAGCTCGAGGGGTTTCTGTATCACAAATACAAATATAACAATCTTTAGTTAAATAAATGTGGATATTGATCTTTAATAAAAACAACTTTTTCCCAAGTAGCACTATTATTACCACAATGACTCCATTTAATATTTACTTCATTTATAACTCTATTTCTTAATATTATTAGATCTTTTTTCAATTATTTGTTTTGGTTCAATCTTAAATTCACAAGAAGGTTCAATAAAGTTACTTTTCCAATTAATAGCATGATTTGCATTATATACATTATTCTTAAGTAAACTCACATGAAATACATTATGGATTTGTAATTGAGGAGGCAAGGCAAGTCTATAAACAACATCCCCTAATTTTTCTAATATTTAAAAGGTCCACAAAAATGAGGATCTATTTTAGAATATTTACCAAGTTTTAACAAATTTCTTTTAGGTTTGAATCTTAGAAAAAATTATCATCAACCTCAAAATGTCGAGTAGATCTCTTGGAATTAGCCCAAGTTTTACACCTATCCTAGGAAAAATTTATATTTTGTTTGGCTTTGTTAATAACGACTTCCATTTCTAACAAGTTTTCATTCTCACACCAAACCTTATGGATAGGATCCAACCCTGAGATAGGTGTATTTCAATTTCGACCATACATGGCTTCAAAAGGTGTCATCTTAATGGTTGAATGATAGATCATTAATTGTATACAAACTCCATTAAGTGTAAATAATCTTCCCATGACTCAGGTTTATCCATGGCATACATTTGTAACATATCCTCTAATATTCTATTAATCCTTTATGTTTGGCCATCAAACTTGGGATGATATGTAGTACTAAAATTTAAATGGCTACCAAGTTCTACAAAAAAAGAATTTCCAAAAGGAAAAGGTAAACCTGATCTCAGTTTGAAATAATGTTCTTTGGAAGACCATGTAACTTGACATTCTCTTTAACAAAAATATGGGTGATATCAAAAGCATAGTATTTTATTTTGATAGGTAGAAAATGTTCCATCTCAGTTAATCTATCTACCACTACATAGATAGAATCATGACCTTTACATGTTCGAGGTAGTCCAATAATAAAATCTATACTAATTGACTCCCATTTCCAATTTGGGATAGATAAGGGTTGTAAGAGACTAGGGAGTTTACATTGTTCTACTTTTACTTTTTGACAAGTTAAACATTGTTGAACATAGGTGTAGATCTCAAACTTCATTCGAGGCCAGGCGTAATTTTCTTGACTAAAGACAGGTTTTCTGAAGCCAGAATGTCCTGCTCTAGGTATATCATGGGAATCCTTCAAAATTTGTTGTTAAGGCTAGGTAGGTTAGGGATATATAATCTTCCTTTGTAATAAAGGAGACCATTGTTACCTAGTGAATAATGCTCAAGTCGATCATTTAAATGGACCTTCAGGGATTGCTTTTGGAAACTGTCATAAATTGGTTGGAAATAATCACCATTAGTTAACTTGGATTTGATATCTTTTTCAAATTGTATTCTCTCTAGAGTTAAGACATTAACACGTAAATATCTCTGACTTAATGCATCTGTGACTATGTTTTCCTTTCCTAGAACATATTGGATAGTGAAATCATATTTAGCTAAAAGTTCCATCCATCTGCTTTGGACCTCATATTAAGTTGAGGTTGAGTTAAAATATGTTGTAGACTACAATGGTTAGTTTTTAATATAAACTTGTTCCCTAATAAATAATGGTGCTAGATCTTTAAAGCATGGACAATGCCTAATAATTCAAGATTATGGATAGGATAATTTCTTCTAGCAAGTAACAACTTTCTTGATTCATAACATACTACTTGGTTATCCTGCATTAGAATACCACCCACACATGTACCACAAGCATAAGTAATCACAACAAAGGGTTTACTAAAATTTGGATTACAAATAATAGGTGCAGATGTCAATAAAGTTTTTAATGTGTCAAAAGCCTTATCACATACTGGGGTCCAATTATAACTTTGTTCTTTCTTACAAATTGGTCAAAGGTGCAATGATTTTGGAATAGTTCTTAAAAAAATGACGATAAAACCTAAATAATACTAGAAATATTTTAAGTTGGGGAGCATCTTTTGGAATAGGCCAATCTTGAATTGCCTTAATTTTAGCAAGATTAGGTGAAATAGCTTGTTTAACTATCCTAACATCAACCACTTTGACAATTAAAAGCTCAGTTAACTTAGATGCAAGTTTTAATTTAGAAACAACTTTAGGAGAAATGAAATTATGGCTAATACTAGAATCGACAAGAAAAATAACAGGGTGACCATGTATGAAGCAATTAATTTGAATTAGGGAAGGTTGGCAATGTATCATACCTGTATCGACAACTGTTTAAATATTCATGTTGGGTTGTGAAGTAGTAGTAGTGTCTTTGTCTTTGTGTCTATGTTCTTGTTGTTTGCAAGGACAATATTGTCGATAATGGTTCTCACCACAAATCCAACATTGTATTTCAGGAGGTGTAGATTTATACTGGATGTAATTAGCTATCTTGGTGAATTGACAATAAAAATTCTTTTGATTGAACTCATTTTTATCAAATTCATTTTTCTTTCTTTTATGTTTTTTCTTGATCTACTTTATGACTTGATTATGTGTTTCAAATTTTTAGGTTGCTTCATCCACTAATACTAGCTTATCACACCACACATTAGCTTGGTATTCATGTCCTAAACCATTTATGAATCAAACTACTCGATTGTGTCCTTCAATAAATGGTACAAATAATTGAAAATTAAGCATTTCAAAATTTTGTTTGTATTCATTTACTGATTGGGTTCTTTGTTTTAATTCAAATAAACTCATTCTTTTTTTGTATAAAATAATTTGAAAGGTAGTTTTGTTGAAATAATTGTTTGAATTGTGACTAGATTACTTTGTTGGCTTTTAGTTTTAGGGCTTGGATAGTATCTTACCACCAATTCAAGGAACTTTTTTTAATTGATAAGTGGTAATTCTTATCCTACCATAGCTATTAGTGTTCTGCAAGTTTAAATATCTTTCTAAGTTGGTTAGCTAGTGTTTTGCTTCTTCTCCAGTACCAGTATTTCCGCTATACTCTAGTAACTTAATTTTCCAAGAAAAGTTGTCTAATTCCTTTTGTGTTTGTTTACTATTGTTACTTTTAGAGGATTCTTATTCATATGATTCTTATTCATAAGCATGAGAAGTACTATTACTAGAATTTGAGTCTTCCTTTGATGATGTTGGTCATTTCTTAGTACTTTTTTATTTTCTTGTGTTGTTTTTCCTACCTGAATGCCTAGTTGACTTCAAACTTTTCTTGCTCTTTGGTAATTTTGTTTCACTAGGTCTCTACTATTCTAGATCTTTTTGCCTAAGTTGTTGTACTTGGGTGACTAATTAAGAGACTTCCTATATTAACGCTTGGTTGATTTCCTCTAAAGCCTCATAAGCTTTATGGTTTCTCTTGGATGTTTTTGCGATAGGTCAATCTGTTTAAATGAAGAATTAAATAAAAATTGATTGTTTTGAGTGTTACCCTTCCACAATTAAGAAAACAAAATTAAAAGGTAATACTTATTAAAAGTAAATTTTAATAATTAAATGTACTATGACATGTTTAGAAAGAACTAAGTCTTAATAAATTTGAGTTTGACAATTTACTATTGCATACTAGTTTTCCTCCATTAATTGTTATTCATCTTTGTTGAATGTTTAAATCTTTCAATTACATATATATTGAGCTTTGCCATACATTTTGTATATATCAACTTCATACACATCCCTTTCATACAATGCTTTCCTTAATTATACCTTAGGGATAGTAGTACAAGATATAAAAATTTAAAGTAAACGTTATGTGAAAAAGGTGGTCTACATTTGCCCCACGCCTACTAGGAAGAACAAATAATGAGATAAAGAACATATGCAGAACTCACTTGCAGAAGAGTCTTCTCCCAATGACAATCGATCTAGTGGCAATGCAGTAGCAACACATTTTACCTTACATAATAATTCTAAGCATAGTTATGTTTCCATCAAACAAATTCCAACAATGATGAAGGATGTGGCTGTAGATATCACATATTACAGATATTACATATTATTGTTTGTCCTTCAAGTAGATATGTGACAGGGTAGATGTTTTGATTTTTATTTAATATTTTCTTTAAAGAAAGGGTTGAAATTTATTCAAATGCCCGAGAGGAACTTGTAGGACAATGACCAAAAATGGTTTTTTTACATAAAAATGTGAGGTATTTGTCTGGATAAAAAATCATAAGAAATGTAGCAAATCACTAGAATGCCTTATAAAAAATTCAAAGGAAAATTAAAAATGTGATTAAAAGAAAAAATTAAAGTGCATCAAGGAAATGTGGTGTCTTAGAATTCCATCATAGCTACCAAGCATGCTAAGAGGAATTTCCAGACTTAGAATAGACAAGGTTGATTGGGCGGCAGTGATATTCTTGCCTCCAAGTTACTCTTTAGAGAGGTTAGATTTTCATAGAGATTTAAGTGGGAGATCTCAAGTAGTAATTATTCATATCTTTGTTTAATTCAAGGTTAATTCAAATAAACCTAATCTACTCTAGGTGTAGTTTCTTCTAGATGCATCGAATGAATTTTTTTTAAGAATGAGTTAAATAAATTTTATTCTCTATAGAGTGAATATTGTTGGTAAGTTTTAATTTTAGTTCAAGGGTCCTCTGCTAATAAAACTTCTAAATAGTTGTATTCAACACAAAATGTTTGTTTCTCCTTGATGTAGCTTTCTTGGTTACAACAATTCTATTTGTATCTTCTGCTGTATTTTTATTGCTTCTTTCAATAAAAAAATTTGGCATTCAAAAAAAAAGTTTTAATTTTAGTTCCTATGAAATAGAAAACTAGAAGAGGTAAAAGTTAATTAAAATAATTTATAAGATTACCACTGTTCACAGTTCACAGGATGGCGTTGCTCTTGGTGTGCATGCGGTAGGTTGAGCAACTTGCATGAGGGTCATCCCTCTTTGCATGTCAGCTTTGGAAAGTTTTTCATATTCTTTGGCCATGTTTTTAGTTGGGGTGGGGGGTGTTTCGCTGCGTACAAGGGTGGTTCTCTTTTTCTCTTTGTTTGTCCATGGTTTCCTTTGGCTGGTGTGTGGGTTGGTGGGATTATGGCGGAGCAAAAGATGTCTACCAATTTGGTGGTGGCTGGGGGTGGTGTGTCCCTCAATGACTCTTCATCGGGTATGAAAGCTTAGCAGCTAGAGTCATTTTATGTGGGGGAGAGCCCTAAATTGAAGAAAGTGAATGGTTGTTTGCCCAAAAGCCAAGATCGTCTGGTTTTGGTCATTTCTCCTGAATCAGTGGTTGATGATGTTTGTTATTGGATCAGAGACACTCTAATTTGAAAATTTCTTGGGATTCATATACCTCTTTCAACTTTGGATGCTTGGATTAGGTGTACATGGTAGGTTGAGGGAGACATGGAGCTTATGGTGGCTACAAATAATTATTTTTTGGTTGTTTTTTCCAATATGACTGACAGGAATAAGGTTTTGGAGAGAGGGCCCTACTTTTATAATCATGTTGGATTGTTTATCAAACCCTGGCATACAGATTTCAATTCAGCGCAAGAATTTCCATCGAGGGTTCTTGTTTGGGTATGACTGTTGCAGCTTCCCCTGGAGTTTTGGAGAGAAGATATTTTACAATTGATTGTTGCTCTTCTTGGTAAGCTTGCTATAGTTGCTCAACAAACTCTTGAAAAAAAGTTTATTTATTTTGCTCATATTTGTGTGGAGATAGATTTGAATAATCCCCTACCAGATTCTATGGAAATTTTCCTTGGTTCTTTATCTTGGGTTCAACTGCTCAATTATGAATCCCTTCCTTTTCGTTGTCATATTTTTCATGAGTATGGACGTCCTTAGAGGCAATGTCCTAGGGTTAGTAAGGCTCCTCACTCTAATAATTCCCCTTCGTCTTCAACACCCAAAGTGGTCAAGGAGGACAAAGGGAAGTCTTCCATGATGGAGGGTGAATCAGATAAGGACAACTTTGTGCTAGTTAAGCCTCAGGCTAAGGGTCGTGGTCAAAAGAGATCTTTAAGGGATAGGTAGAATGAAGAGGGATTTAATTGGTTTGAGGTGTTGGATACTCTAACCTTGGAGGAAGGAATCCCAACAGATGCTCCTTCTGGTGTTGTTGGTATGAGTGGTGATGTGGTGCAGGGATGGGGGTCCAGTCATGATCTTTATTTCTCACAGGGTGTGCAAGATCATATGGTGTCTCCCAATGGTCCTATGCAAGATGATGATGATATTGTTTTTGCAGATTTGGAAAAGGAGGGGCTAGCTTCTAACAAGAGCATGGGGTCTTCTCTAGCCTTGGGGGTGCATAAACACACTCTTATGAAGGGACTGTCTGAGTTCTCTTCTAGAAGTGGTCGTAAGAAGGATATTGAGAAGATTAAACTTACTGGAGATTTGTTGGTGGAAATTGGGTTTGTTAAACCCATTGATGTTCACTTTTCTCAATCTCCTCCATGATATTCTCTCTTGGAATTAAAGGGGTTGAATAGAACCTCCCGTCAAAAGGCTATTCATGATTTGGTTGTTGTCCATTCTCCAGATATATTTTGTGTTTAGGAGACTAAACTTTCAGTTGATTTCATGCTTCAGTATGCTTCTTGTATCTAGTGTTTTGGTTAGTGTCAGTGCATTGGTTCTCAGGGGAGTTTTGTGGGTTTGGTTCTTTTTTGGGATCCAAGAAAGATTGCTCCCCTTTGGTGGATTTCTAGTCATTCTACTATCTCCATGGTTTCCTCCACTTTGGAAACTGGTGAGACTATTTTGGTTTCTAATGTTTATGCTTTGACTGATATTCATGGAAAAATTCAACTTTGGGCTCATATAAGGTATGCTCGATCTTGTGCTACATATCTTCCTTGGGTCTTAGTTGGTGATTTCAATTCTGTGTTGAGTTTGGAGGAGAAAAGAGGTGGGTTTCCTAGGCTTTGGCCAACTTCTGATCTTTTTCAGGAAAATGTGGATTCTCTAGCTTTAATTGATGTTAAGCCTTATAATGGGGTTTTCACTTGGAGTTATAGATGGAGTGGAGAGGAAGCGATTTCTAAAAGGCTGGATAGATTTCTTGTCTCCTATTTTTGGGTGGGGGTAGCTTGGTTACTGGTTCTGAGATTCTTGATTGGAGGGGTTCTAATCATTGGCCGATTAAAATTTCAGCTACCTTTTTTACGGTTCCCAAGAATCCTCCTTTTAATTTTTAGCTTATGTGGCTTTGGGATTCTTCCCTGCATGATCTAATGGCCCAGTGGTGGCGTG
>VDFB02189299.1:0-27635 GCA_007258455.2 Sequoia sempervirens | reverse complement strand
TCCACTTTTCCTTGTTCAATTCTTGTCTATTTAAATCAAATTCATTCCTAATTAGGTCCTCGGGGAAATTGAACTCATGTGCAAATTTTCCACCTTTTTATTCTTTGTCTGAAAAGAGCAAAGAAACCTTCAGGATCATGTTGTCGCCTTGGACCAAATCTCAAATGGTAATCAACAAAGAATTTGTCAAAATGTGTCCAGCCTCCCTTTGAAAATGTAAAGTCAGACACTATTGTATAATTAGGGAATAATGTTCCCTTCCCCTTTCCAGTTAGGTTATCTTCATGAATACACCCCATCTGCCACATAACTTTTGCAAACCCTAGTCTTGGTGGCACATTGTATGGCAGTATGTGAGGGGTTCCTTGAAATCCATATATTCTCAAGACAATGCTGACTGAATATGGGATAATGTCACCCTAGTTATGTAAAACCCTTAATTCTGGTTTCCTCTCCTTCGGCCTAAGGAAATCATGCAGTTCCTAAGGGATCCTAGGTACATTTACCATCAATCTAGCCCTCAATCTTGCAGCTAAACAATTATCAAATTGCACATAACTGGTGCTTTCCTTATTATAGGACAAATTTGCAGCCCATATCTGTACTGGCAATCTTTCTCCATTAACTGATTATCTTAAGTTCATCTTCTCAGTAAAGAAATCAGCATTCCTAAACAAGAACATATGCATCAACATGGAATACCAAAAGAATTGAGTACCAGTATCGCGATCCTTGAATTCCCGATCACGGGATGGCGGGCATCGTTGATATCTGCAGGAAATAGATCAACGATAGCACTAAATCAACCCTTGAGATCCCTTGGATAGGACACGTGGCATCCACCCGTGATTTCACGATCCTTGAATCCCCAATCACAGGATGGCGGGCACCGTTGATATCTGCAAGAAATAAATCAACGGCAGCACTAAATCAACCCTTGCAAAATAAAACATTCATTAAAAGGAGAAGTAGGCATTACTAGGCGGACGACAAATAAAAAATTTATATTTATAGAAGAAAAATAAAATAAATCTGCAATTTGTTTTATAATTTCACTTTTAATAAGCAATGCAGGTTGTTCATTGTATTTGATCTAAATACATAGATTGTTAATTTTGAAAGGACAATACATGTTTCTTATTTGTAACAACTTGTCTTATTTTTGGATATTGTTTACGGTATTACATGTCACCATTTGAAAAATTTCAAGATTATTATTAAGTTGTTATAATATCAACATTGTTGCTAAAACATAGTAGACACAACAAATAAAAACATGACTATTCTTGCACAATTTGGCAGGAACTTCACTACTCTGCAGCTCTTGTTAGTTTTTGGATATCATCATAATTAATAAATTTAAAACTTATCAACTTCAAGTATTTTATATTTTGTATGTACAAATGAAAAAAATACAATATAAAGAATACTTTTAAATTTAAATTTTAGTCTTTGATTGTTGAATTATTTTAAAAGGATCATGTACTTCTATTTAATATTTAATTCATTTATATCACATAATCATTATAATTTAATTAATTATGAATTTAATAATTAAGTAATAAATATTCTATGAATTTTAGAAAATAGAATTTAGTTTAATTTTAAAATGAAATTTAAGTTTTTAAATATTGTGTTGATTTGATTATTTATTTGCTTTATGATTGGTTATTCAAATTTAAAGAACAACACAATTCAACTCAAAAATATAAAAATAAGCATGTAAAATATTTTATGATTTTTTGAAGTTGGAATTTAATATGATTTTACAAAATGAAATCATTTGGATGCAAAGAAATTAAAAAGGTTATTTTATATATTTTTTCATTTCTTAATTTATTCTCAAATTATAATTATTTATTGGTGAATTATTTTGAAAACAATATTTAGTTTTATTTAATTATATTAAATATAGTAGAATGATCAACCAGTATACCAATGCATTGCAAATAATCCCCACATACACCAAATCAAACCTTTATAGATGTATACATTAGATAGGATGTAGTTTTATTTAATTTATTTATATTGAATAATTAATATAATTTATAAACTAATATCAAGAAATAAATAACCTTAACCCCAAGATTTATACTAGAACTCTAATTGAACCCTAAACCTAACCCTAATTCAACCCTAACAATAGGATTTAATTATGGTTAGGGTTAGAGTGAGAATTTAATTATGGTTAGTGTTAGGGTTAGAATTAGAGTTTAATTAGGTTTAGGGTTAGGATTCAATTATGATTATAGTTAGGGTCAAATCTATAAGCTAATATTAAGATATTCAGAACTCTAACCCTAACCTAACCTTAATCTCCATCCTAGAATGCTAATTAAACCCTAATTGAACCCTAAAAATAAGGTTCAATAAGAGTTAGGGTTAGGGTTTAACAAGTAGGCTTATGGTTGGAATTAGGGTTCAAGTACCTGGTTAGGGATAGAATTTAATTAGTGTTATGATTAGGGTCAAGTTCAAGTTATAGTTAGGGTTTATTTAGGCTTATTTTGGTTAATCTTACAATTGGGGTTTAACTAGAATGCCAATTGAACCCTAATTTAACCCCAACAACAAGGTTCAATTAGAGTCAAGGTTCAAGTTCAATTAGGGTTAG
The DNA here is from genome assembly GCA_007258455.2 of Sequoia sempervirens. Classification (NCBI taxonomy): domain Eukaryota; kingdom Viridiplantae; phylum Streptophyta; class Pinopsida; order Cupressales; family Cupressaceae; genus Sequoia; species Sequoia sempervirens. The sequence goes on along the minus strand of VDFB02189299.1, from coordinate 25,021 downwards.
GGTTGGCATTCAATTAGTGTTATGATTAGAATCAAGTTCAAGTTACAGTTAGGGTTCAATTAAGCTTATTTTAGTTCACTTACAATTAAGGTTTAATTAGAGTTAGGCTTATGGTTCAATAGGGTTGGTTAGGTTCATTTAGATTAAGGTTCAAATAGGGTTCAATTAGGATTTAATTAGGTTAAGTGATTATTGTTTAACAGTTAGGTTAATGTTGCCAGATTAAAATTATTAATCTAGAATAAAACTTAAAGCCAAGGTTAGAGCCATGGTAAGTGGTGAGAGCTAGGCTTAAATTAGGGTTTAATAAAGCGGTAGGGTACAATAAGGGCATAATAATATTGGTTAATTTTAAGTCATGACCATGCTAGACAATTTGGTTTAAAGACCCCTTGTTGAAGCCTCCACAAGACATTTATTTCTATATACCTTTAGATATTGTCTATATTTATTATCATTGTGTTTGACTCATGAGAATGCTTCGTGAGTAAAGTACACCTTGCAAATCCACCTACACCAGAGAACCATTCAATCTCAAAATTTTACTGCTATTCCTGAATGATTATCAAATTGATATGTCCAAAGTTTCCTTTTAATAAGTTGACTTGGCAACTTCTATAATGGTGACATACCTCTTGTCAACTTCAACCAGGGGAGTACTAATTGCATAATGAATTGTCTTCTTTTTCAATTCGATTAATCATCCCCCATAGGGTCTTCTTCATAAATTAGGGGATTAAGTTAAAGAGACCAATTATCATGTTTTTTTTCCATCAAAATGGTAGAGGCCCTTAGTGTAGAACTTATACTAGCCAGTATGTTACAAAAATTTACATGAATTCCAATTCTAGTAGCACAAGCTAGTACATAGTGTTTGCAGATGTTACCTGACTTACAAGATAGATGAGTTTCTAGAGGAGATGAAAATAGAGACAACTTTTCAATTTGTTTTAGTGTCCAGTGTGGAGTATCTAAAATTTATTGTTAATTATGAATCTGACATTGACATATATCATTGAACTAAGATTGATACTACTGTTCTGATTCATTGGCGATAATTATTGGATCAATGTGAAAAATCTAGAGATTTTGTGCTTGATCAGCAAAGAGTTATCTCTCAGATTTATCAACAAATTATTATTTCTATTTGTGGGCTTCTTACACAAGACAATATACTTATGCATTTCTTGTAGAGTCTATTCTAATTGATCATAATAAAAAAACTTCTAATTTTGAAAATAATATAACATAGAACCAAATAGCAATGAAAATCCCAAAAAAAGATTGTCAAGAGTGTATCCTCTATATTTAGTTTTTATTTAATCTTTCTCTTTATGTCTACAATTTCTTGAAGTTTTTCTGATCATCCAAATAATTTAACATTGATGGATATGTAATACATTTAGTTCATTCATGCCCTATTTCATCATATTTGGCAAAGAGCATGCCTATCTAGAGATGACCTTAGAATTTGGTTGACTTATCCAGAGATAGTGATGTCGACAAAAATTTAAATAAGACAAGAAGATTTGGAAGCTAAGGGTATACACATCAATGTCTAAGTTAAACAATTAATACCCTAGATAAACATCAGTTCACACAGTGATGAGTCTATAGTACGTAGTTGTGATTCTAGATAGTAGGCGAGCCAAATTTGGTTCATGGTGATTGGTTGAAACCTGGTGCAATACTAATTCATCTTGGCTTAAATGTAGTAGAGGTATGACACCTTCTAACTGCCTTTTTCAAAAAAAGTTTGTAAGTAAAAGATGGTTAATATATAGCAAATTAAGCCGGTATTGGCATGGTGTGTTGGTTTATAGGTGGCATTGTTGTTCTTTCCAGAAAGGTTCAAACTCCTGCTGGGGTGGCCGTTTAATGGTTGTATCCAGTTCATAGCTCCGGTCAAAAGCGTCTACCCCTTGAATAAAAAAATATATATAGCGAATTAAAACTATTGCTTCTACTTTTGTATGATCCTAGTGCTAAAAGAGAATACCAATTAGTTGGTCATGTTTCCTATGAAGAGGATTCAAGAATAACTTCATCAATTAATCCTCTACCTTTTGGTCTTGGTCTAATGAATATTGCAATGCTTTTATCCACTACTCTACAATCAACAAAACAAGCATATGGGTTCAATTGAGATTTTTGATGTTTGATCCAGGCCTTTTGCAATACACAACAAATACAAAACAAAACTATTCTAAACTTTATGTAGAACTGCTGCTCACAGCCTCTCTCATATATTATGACATTCATAACTTAAACCTTTTATACACAATGTCAAGTTAACTATAAATTGTATAGAGTTTAGATTTGCTATGACTTCATATATCAACATAGGTAATTCTGAAAATATTTTAAATTATATAATTTCAAAAAAAATTGAATGAATTTATAGAAGATTATTTTTATTAAAGTGATAGAATCTAATCCCAATACTAACATTAATTATAAGTCTAACCATAACTCCCAACCCTAAAACTAACACCACTCATTAACTTCAAACCTAACTCTAATTTTATATCCAACCCTAAACATAACTATGATTCTAAAACTAACATTAATGAAACCCCACTGAACCATATAACCCTAACCCTAATACTAACCCTTTGCCCCACTGAACTTAACACTAACCCTAAGCTTCCCATTTCATAGAACCTTAATCTTTACTCCTAACCCCAACCCTAATCCTAATAGAATCCTATACCTAATTTTAATTAAAGTCTAACCCTATTTGAACCTTAAACTTAATTGAACTCATGTTTAGGTTAGGGTTCAATTAAGGTTAGGGTTGAATTATGGTTATGATTAGGGTCAAAATTCAAATAGGATTATGGTTGGAGTTTAATTAAGGTTGCTATTCACTTAGGGTTAAGGTTCAATTAGTATTCAATTTGGGTTAGGGATTAATTAGGGTTATAATTCAATAAGGGTTTAATTAAGGTCAAGGTTAAGGTTAGTCTTAAATTAGGGCTAGGATTGCAGTTAGGGTTCAATTAAGGCAAGGGTTATTGTCTATTTTAGGGTTAGGGTTCAATTAGAGTTCTCTAGGGTTTTGATACAATTAGGTTACACCATAGTTCAATTAGTGTTAGAGTTAGGGTTATAATATGAGTTCAATCAGGTTAGGTTCAAGGTTTAATTAGTGTTAGAGTTAGGGTTGCAATAATAAAATTTTCCATAATGATATGGAAAGGCATTCAATTGGATTCATATACAAATGCATAAATAGGAATTGGTAATTAAGAATTCTCTAGAACTAAAGTTATAACAACAAATACAATCCTTAGCTTAATCATTTGTTCTTGTTAGGGTTGGGATAATAATTTAATGGGTTCAACTGAGACTTAGGAAATAAAACCCTGTGGAGGAAATAAAGCATTAAAATCAAAGTTGGGTTTTAATTTTAATCCGGTGACGTAAGCCTAAGCCATTAACTCCAATGGTCATGTCACCGATGGCTTAGCCAAAGCCTTTCATTAAATACTAACTGTACAATGTGTAGGTTTTCCAGATTCGAAGATATGGGAGAAGATCCCGATCGTGCCCCGCCAACTCACAGACCTAAGGTGTCGCCCTGTTATTTGGCGTGAGGTTAGCAAAAGGAAGATGTGTGTCCTGTATGGAATGTGGGGCCCAATCTCCACTATTGAGCTCATAACCTGTGGTTTTAGATCGACAACGAAGATCAAAAGCTAATGTAAATCTTTGTTGTTCCCTGCTAGCTGGCAAGAGGAAGATGAAGGTTGGTGAAGCATTAATGAATTATTCCGCTTGTGGTGACACGCCGACCCCAACTGTGGTGGAAGATGTTGTTGTTGGCAATCATGAAGGGTGATCTTTGACTCTCATGTAGCTCTAGTTAAATGGTGACAAGACATACGCCAAATTGCCATGTTTGTATTACGCATTTTATCAAGCATTGATGAAGGTTGCCATTACCTCACAATAATAAATAGAAGAGGAATTTACTACTAATAGTGTCATTCTTGTAGCGCTTTTAGAGCACTTTGTGGGCTGAGTCTAATCAAGTTTGAGTGCTTTTCTGAAAAGAGAAAATGAGTAAGTCAGTAAAGAGGTCTGTTCGTTTGAGCTCACAAAAGCTCAGTCCTGCTATTCAAGAAGGTGCTTTGGTTGAAAAGCCCAGGCTTGTGCCCACTAGATATAGTAGAAGGTTGCAATTCTAGGACATTGCTGCTCAATTGGTAGATGACAAAGGCAAGCATTCAAGGTGCTCCATTACTAGTGTTGGTAGGAAAATAAGGTATGTTTACATGGCTCTCCGATGCCAACATCATCTGCCCATTGACTCCACGAGCAACACTTCGATGATGTAAATCCAAGACCGAATTTTAATATTGTTCGTGATTACCTCTCTTCAATCACGCTCGCTCGATGACTAAGAGATAGCTGTGGTGCCATTGGTTGTTAAAACCCCAAGCGACCGACTAACCATATTGGGCAAGGACAAGAAAAGAAGACTATATCGAGCTCCATCAGAGCTGGGCAAACAACTAGGAAGCTGGGCGGTATACTTCAGTGGGTCGAGTGTTGGTAAGGGAATGGTGGCGTAAATAAGAAGTTGTTGTGGTGCCTTCGTGGGCAATTCTGGTTTCTTGGAATTTTGGCGCGGATGTTTTCGCCAAGGGATTTTGATGACAATTTGTGTTCCCTTTTCTTTTTAGCTTTCCCAGTCATAGCCTGTGATTTTGATGACAATTTGTGTTCCCTTTTCTTTTAGCTTTCCTCGCTCGGTGGCACCACTATGTTTTGCAGATTCAACATGTGGGAATTTTTGAAATGAAATTCAAATGCAATGGAGATTTTGTTCAAATTAAAACCCCAAGCGAACCGACTCAAACCGTATTGGGCAAGGATGTACAAGAAAGAAGACGAGGCTGAGAGTCTACCGTATTGGGCAACAACTAGAAGCGCATGTATACCTCGTGGTCCGAGTGTTGGTATGGGTAGGGTGGTGGGTAAATAAGAAGTTGTTGTGGTGCCTTCGGCAATTCTGGTTGCCCTGGTTTTGGCGGATAGCACAAGGATTTTGATGACAATTTGTGTCTCCCTATTCTTTACTACCCCACCATGCACTATAAATGTTTTGCAGATTCAACGGTGGGAAGTTTTGAAATGAAATTCAAATGCAATGGAGATTTTGTTCAAATGAGAATTTATGCAGAAATTACATTTGAGCTTGAAGCTTGTTGCTCCCTTGTCATATAAAACGGAATTCAAGGCTCATTTGTAGGAGAGACAGAACCATGAAAGCTCTAGCTAGGTTTTGAGTTGAATATATGTGGGTAGAAAGATATATGTCCTCCTCGAGGAAGTGATATATGTGGTGCCATTGGCTATTAAAACCCAAGTGACCTAAATAGAATAGATAGCCTGTTTTGAGTTTTGATGAATATATGCAAATTATCTTAAATTGTGGCGTGATATGACTTATAAGCATAAATAAACGTGATAATTCTAATATTATATTTTCTCTCCTATGTAGATTGAGTGAATTTGAATGAAATACAGTCCTAGTTGCCATTCTCTTTGATAATTTTGTTCAATTGTGCGGGTCTATGCTTTTGCTTTGATTCAAGAAAATCAATTAAATGCTTAAATGGAGTCAAGTTTACAATTATTTACAAAGGATTTGATAAGTAGTAATATATCAGAGAATTGAGCTCCATAATGCAAGGTATTATATGAGGATCGGGCTTAACCGGCACACTCTAAGAGTACACTCCCTTAGATGTCCGGCACCATGTGGGGCCCTCTTAACCCAACCTCTCTCTCGTTTCTGTAGCATTTCTTTAACCGCACCATTTCAAATCTATGTTTCCGTAGTACTCCACCGTTGCAATTTACACTTGCCATTCCCGTTCCCGTTCTCCTTCCATAGCTGTTCGCGTTTTCCGTTTCCACTTTACACATTTGCTCAGTAATTGGATTGGGGGATTTTTTTCTTAATCCCACATTCATTTCATTACATGAATTGTGGTGAGTGTTCCTTTTATATTATGAAGTATTGGTTCATTTTCTTTGTTAGGAAATAGAAAAGATTTATCTTTCTTATAACTTTAATAATAACTTTTTTTTAAAAGATTATATCTTATTTATAATATTTATTAATGTTAATTATATTTAATTGTTTATTTTAATGAAAAAATGTTTATTATGTTTTATTTTAAAATAATATTATTTTTATATTAGATGATTGATATTTAAATTAAATGAATTAAATGTGATGTTTTTGAGATGTAGATGTTGATTATTTGAAGTGTTAAAAGAGATTTTGGACTTGATTTTATAAATGCTTTTAAATATGTGAATTAAGTGTTCTTTTCTTTGGTTCAAATATGTGTACAAAATAAAACTAGTCTACAAGCTTCAATCTATAATTCCAATAATCAACTAGTAAAAAATTAATTTTTGAAATTGATTTTTATCTTTTAACATTTACACTTTATTATGGATTGACAATGTTTACAAACATCAATTTTTTTTAAAGCAAAGGCGGTAAGCCTATATATTTATATATTAATATAATAAGAGTGAATATACATAGTATTACAAAATCTACTAAATTGTGAGGCTTGTGTTATCTTCATTTAGATCCCTAGATGGTCAATAAATGTCTCAAAGTATTGCTTTGGTTCATATCCATGTCTGAGAAACCGAACTAGTGTGCAAATATAAATCTATACCATAAGAATCAACTAGCAAATAATTGATGTTTAGAATTTAGTTGTGTTGATCTTCTAATATTTGAACCTCAATATAGATAGAAAGTGTTTAGTAACATTTTTAGGGAATGTGCTAAATTGTGAGGATTTGTTCTCCTCAATTAGAGCCCTAACCAAACCAATTCCATGACATAGGAATAATGATTAGAGACATGATGATATATGTTATGAGAAAATGTTATTACATTTCTCTCAATGAAAATGTTCTTTTGATAAATCCTCATTGTCCTAATAATCTTTGATCATTTTAAATGCTTAAATGATTTTATTTAAGTAAAATACAACATGCAAATCAAGATAAACATGCATTAGGTAAGCTCACAATGATTAGTGGGAGGGTGCTGTCAAGATTTAAATTGAATTTAAATTTTAAATGTGTAGGGTTGATAATTACTACGTCAAGTTTGCACTAGTAGATCTTATGCAAGGTAGGGTAATGTCATGAGATTAATTCACACAAGAATATCCCACTTGTAGACTTGTTATTGAACAAAGGACAATCTATTCAAAGTTTACCAAAAATAGTAATGAAAAAGGGCATGAATATATATTTTTTCTCTAAGATTGATGTGCATGTGAACTTCTATTATGGTGTATGTTAATGTAAACAAGATATCAATGAGGAAACTATTTAAGTAATTTTAAATACTAAAAGATATAGATTTACTTAAAATATATATAGTTTACAATTATATTCTCCTTCCAATAGTAACTCCACCAAAAGCATACAAAATTTAAAAAATATGTAATGAATAACATATATCAAACATTTAAAATAAATATGAGAATTTTTTGTTTAGTTGTGTATTTGTATCAATTTATATATATATTATTACTAAATTCTAGATAGATTCTTATTTTCTCACTATTTGGAGATCATTATTTAGTTCCTTTTTTTTTCCCTCAATTTCCTTATATAATATTACACCTCTTTCAATGCAAAAGAGTCCATATCTAATCACTTGCTCAACCTAGATTTCATAGGCTTTTCCAAATGACTTATATTTGTTAAACCTTTCAATCACACAATTATCAATACATAATATCTCTAAATCATCAAAAACCAAAGGTCCATCTAATGCATGTGTTAAAATATTTAAATTATTTTTAATATAAGAAGTTAATATTTGCTAAAAAATTTAATTGATAGGATCTTGCTAAAAAAATTCTCTGCTATCAATTGAAAAATAGGATTGCAATGTTACCAACTCAAGGTCCCTATTCCAGGTTGTGCAGAAAAAAGAGCCTTTGATGGAAGGAGATCAAAGAATTGCTTCAATAAGATTTTATCTCCATCTAATCTCAATTGCATGAGTCCTTGAATGAGGAGTTGGTGAGATTCAAGCATAATTTGAGAATATTGTAAATTAAGAAGATTCATGGTTTAAAAGTTAGGGCTAAAATAAATTGGCTAAAAAATGGAGATAAAGGCTTTGATTTCTTCTTTAATTATATAAAGGAGAAAAATGCTAGGGAAGAAATTGGATCAATCTAGGTGAATAATCAACATATAAATGGTATTTCTTTGGTTATAAATGAATTTCAATCTTTCTATTAAAATATTTTCTTTGTTGAAGATAGCAATGTGGACTATAAAAGATCCCAAGATCATTGTGCACAAGTCATCCCTAGGAAAATCAAAGAGGAAGACAATGATTGGCCTACTAGAGATATCTCTAAGGATGAGATTGTAAAGGATATTAGAATATATAAAAAGGATAAATCTCCAAGTATAGATGGGCTTGCTACAATTTTATAAAAAAAAGTTAACTAGATTAGGGTTGGGGTTAAGGTTCAATTAGGATAAGAATTAGTGTTAGGGTTAGGATTAGAGTTCAACTATAGTTCAAAGTTAAGGTTATGGTACAATTAGGACTACTGTTCAATAAGTGTTCCCTTAGGGTTATGATTAGAGTTATGAATCTACAATTAGGGTTCAATTAATGTTCACTTAGGGTTTCTTTCTTGGGAGAAGTTTATTGTATGGTACAAGTGTATTTTATAAAATTAATATGTCAAGAATTAGTTGTAGATAATACTACATGTGATTTTTCATATGGTATTAAATTGTAGATTAAAATTGATAATAGATTTCCTTCCTTCTTTTGCATTGTAAGCTACCATAATATATGGCCTTCAAACTCTACCATATTTTGAGTTTTCTAAACTATAACACGACATCCAACAAATAAATTTGTTATGCATTTTTCCAAGCAAATAAAACTCTTAGAATTCTTAATGTGTTACTTAGGTTAATTATTTATTGCAATAAATAAATACACACGAATATATATATATTATGGATTTGAGGGAAAATATTAAAATATTTATATATATAGAAAAATTTAAATGCAAGGGATTCAAGTAAATACCTTTGCTTTTGTTAATGTTGATGAAGATACAAATGTTGATGAAGTGCCAAATTTGGATGACATGATCTTCCTAAAAACTGAATATCTTTGCTCTATGGCACTTGAAATTTCTACAAAACTATAACTAACTCTCTACCTCAAATTTGTGACTTTGGACCTATTTTGCATCAATAAATATGAGCTTTGGACACATGCCTCCTCTAATCTAGCTGCATAACATTTACTTTTAAATGCTCAAAATAGTTGGGAGTAGTGTTGAGATTGGTATCTTGGGAAGGGTCCTGTCAAGCTTGTCTTTGTATCTCTCCCTATAGATAGAGGTAGAGATGAATATATAGAATGAGAGAGGCAAGGGATAAAAATAGATATAGATATATAGAGAGATGGAGAAATAAAGGTATAGAGAGATAGGAGATGGAGGGGATATATAGAGAGAGAGATATATATGGAAAGATAGCCCATATAAGGAGATATAGAGAGAGGGGGAGAGAGAGAGAGAGATAAGTAGAGAAAGATATTAATATTTTATTTTTGAAAAATATGCACTTTTTAAACCATTTTCCCATGTATTTAGTATTTTACATCTTTAACAATTCAATATATAATACAAATAAAATATAGTTAATAATTTAATTAACTAGCATACCTAAAATTAATTAATAATATGTAAAATACACCAAGAGTTATCTTTATCAAGATGCCCATTGACTTGAAAAAATTCTTACATTTTCATGAATATGAATTTGGAAAGCAATCAATTTGATTTCATTATTGTTTGTGCCATTGTTTATCTCAATTCCCATATATAAGGGTACACATTGAAATTTGAAATCATACCAACTTGTCTATAACAACAATCAACCAAGAACAATAAATTTAAAAGCAAAAATGTTCATAAATCATTAGATTTAGTATTGACATCATAAAAGAAGTATATCATGACAAAATGGAATTAACTAACTTAGATATATCTGTTGAAAAGGACCTTTTGTATAATGTGTGAAAACTTAACATCATCTTGTTTTTCATGCTTCAAAATGTTCAATTCTTTTGTTGTTACACCCTTAATTTCTTCTGCCACTTCTTCAAAAGTTGTAATCAAAGTGAATGAAGTATGGTCTTCCACTTTGCATTGAAGTATATATTTATAATCACATTTAGGGAAAGTTTTATCACATCTTCCACAATACCACTGACCATTTTCATTAGTGTTTACCTTCTTTTTGCAGATCCTATTCCACCTTTCATAAGCGTTGTATTACAAAAATTTATACCTTAAATGTTGATAAGGTAGCTTTTATCACTATCCAATACAAGGTTTACCGTGAGTTGGCAAGGTCTCAATCCTGTATTTGTGAGATACTAGGGTTAGGAACAAATAGGGTTTAGGTTAGGGTTGGGGTTCAATTAGGGCTAGAGTTTAATTAGGGCTAGATTTCAATCAAGGCCAGAGTTTAATTAGGGCTAGGGTTAAGGTTAGGGTTTGGGCTAAATCAGGGTTAAGGTTCAATTAAGATAAGTGTTCACTTAGGGTTATTGTTAGGCTTACATTGTTTTCTAAGATTTACTCTATATAGCTCTTTGGATACTAGAAACAATTTGATTAATTTTAATATTTTCAAATTCATTATTGAATCCTAAATCTTATAATTCTATTCCTCTAAATTCATTATAGAAACAATGTATGAGAATTTATTCCATTGATTTTGAGAGTGAAAGTGTGGCTACATAGGGTTTCTATACATAGCATTTGTAGGAGAATGGTATCTCTATTTTGAATTATTCTAAACCTTGTTTCTATGTAGTAGTTTTTAAATTCATTTTGTTGTTATACTCTATAATTGGTAGTTTATATATTGTAATTTCTCTATACATGATATTTATCAAGATTGGGGACACTAATAGAACCTTCACTTATTTTTAAAAAAAGACTAAGAAATGTATGAAAATTTGACAACATGAAAACCATGAAAATAAAAGTGAAAATAAAAATTTAACATAGTAAAAATGGCCAATCATGTGCCAAAAATGAAAAGAACCATTTGTTGTTACCCTAATATTTCAACCACATACTAAATTACCAAGTGCATTTTATAAATGTATCATGCAAGGAGCACAATATTGGGAATCAATGTGAATGATTCTCATCAAGAAATTAGACAAGCTTTGGGATTGAAGGACCCAAGCTCTTTGTAGGTTTTCAATGAAGATTTAATTAGCCACTAATAGGAACAATAAGAAAATAGATAAATGTGAAAATAAATCCTAATCTCTATGATTGTTGTGCTAAGAATTACATACACATCTCATAAATTTCAATAGAGACATGAGACACATTTATAGAAATAAAGGAAAGAAATAGCTATTTAGATAGTTATTAATCTACAAAAAATTAGGACCTAGGTACTTCAAGAGATTAATAAAAATAAGTTTTTATTTATAATTTTTAAATTAGATAATTTTGAAATTATCATAGATGTAAAGTAAAGATAAAATATTTTTCAACAAACAAATAAAAATGACAAACAAATAATGTGATTAATCAAGAATAACATGACATTGCAAAAAATATAATAAATAAAAGAATATGCATAATTGTACATAAGCCATCAAAAGTCTAAATATACCTATCTTTATCAAAAAATAAAAATCTTTAAAATGACTAAAAATTATTAAAACTTATTAAGCTCCATGAACATAAGACATCTGCAAGGTCTTGCCGACTTTCTTCTTAGAGGAAAATTATGACCAACTAGATTGAGGAATGTCTTCCAACTGAGCTCCTTTGAAAACATCACCATGTGTGTGATTTAATCCTACAAATTTGATCAAAGGACAGTTGATGAACAGTCACGCAAATTTGATCCCCAGATGGGACACGTGTCACCCGCCCGTGATATCGCCATCCTACAATTCCTGATCATGGGATGGCGGGAAACCGTTGATTTTGAAGGCATTTTGATTGATGGCAGCACAAATTTCATCCTTCTGAAAAATAAAACATTCATTAAAGGGAAAGGGGATATTACTAGGTAGATGGAAAATTTCCTCGGGCCCCACCTTGTATAGTCCACGTGGCAGCCGCCCATGATTTTGCAATCAACCAAAGCACCATCGCGGGATGGCGAGGAACGATTCAGATCAAAGGACAGTTGATGAACAGTCGCGCAAATTTGATCCCCAGATGGGACACGTGTCACCCACCCACGATATCGCCATCCTACAATTCCCGATCACGGGATGGCAGGCAACCATTGATCTTGAAGGCATTTTGATCGACGGCAGTGCAAATTTCATTCTTCTGAAAAATAAAACATTCATTAAAGGGAAAGGGGACATTACTAGGTGGATGAAAAATTTCCTTAGGCCCCACCTTGTACAGTGCACGTGGCAGCTGCCCGTGATTTCGCAATCAACCAAAGCACCATCGCGGGATGGTAGGGAACGGTCAGATCAAAGGACAATTGATGAACAGTTGTGCAAATTTGATCCACAGATGGGACACATGTCACCCGCCCGTGATATCGCCATCCTACAATTCCCGATCATGGGATGGCGGGCAACAGTTGATCTTGAAATAATTTTGATCGACAGCAGTGTGAATTTCATCCTTCTAAAAAATAAAACATTCATTAAAGGGCAAGGGGACATTACTAGGTGGATGGAAAACAACGACATAAGTTTTTTTAAAAGCTGCTCGAAGATAGGGCCAACCAGGACTTAGGAAAATAAAACCCGTCAAGGAAATAAAATATTAAGACCAAAGGGACCAGGCCTAGATGGAATGATGGGCATAAGATGTTTTTAAAACCTTCAAAAAAGGTAACGGTTATATAGATCCCGACCAAGGCATTAGGTAAACACAAGGGTTTAAGATGAAGACAAAGCAAAAACCCCATCCCTAAGAAATTTTTCAACAACATGAAAGACCAGTGACATAAGGTAGGGCATGAGTGAAACATTAGGAACAAAATTTGAAGTTCCATCAGTACAAGCATTGGATAATTTTATATTAATAGTTTGTCCTATTACAAATATAAAAGGTGAGCACAATAAATAACATGTATTTTCCCATTAAATGTGAAGGATTTTCAAAAGTTATAGTGTTCAACTATTGGTCCATTTTTTGTGTTCAACTATTAGTCCATATGTGTTGTTTTTTATAAAATAGAACACTCGCAATCAAAACTTTGAAGTTCCATCACCACCATAACCCTAAACCCTAAACCCTAAACCATTAACCCTTAACTCTTTAAACCCTCTACCATCTCTCTCTCTCATGTTTCTCCCTCCTAACCCCTCTCCCTCTCTAAGGTCTCTCTCTCAAGTCTCTCCCTCCTAGCCCTTCTCCCTCTCTTAAGTCTTTCTCTCACTCACTCACTCCCTCTATCTCTATCCCCTCCACCGTTAACCCTCCCTCCCTCTATCTCTCTCTCAACTATCTTCAATATCTCTACTCCCCTTCCCCCTTCTCTTGTCTCTCTTCCTCACTCACTCACCTGCCTATCTCTATCTCCTCCACCCCTTAACCTTTTAAACCCTTAAACTTTAAACTTTAACCCTCCTTCCTATTCTGCTCTCCCACTTCCTCCCCTCTCTCAAGTATTTCCATTCATCTTCCTTTCCTTAGTCTTTCATTATTACCTCCCTCTATCTTCTCTCCCTCAACCCTAAACCTTCACCCTCTACCCTTAAGTATGGGTAGTGATGGAACTTCAAAGTTTCTTGTTTTGAGTGTTCTATTTTATAAAACAACACATATGGACTAATAGTTGAACACAAAAAATCTATTTGTTGTTATAAAACAACACATAATGATTTAAAATACAACTTATATTGAACAAAAATGGACCAATAGTTGAATCTTACTTTCCCTCTATCTCTATTTTCTTATTATTCCTATTAGTGGCTAATTAAATCTTCATTGAAAACCTACAAAGAGCTTGGGTCCTTCAATCTCAAAGCTTGTCTAATTTCTTGATGAGAATCATTCACATTGATTCCCAATATTGTGCTCAATTGGATGGTGTCTATAGTTTTAAATAAATCTATTGGAGATAAAAATCAAGGATTAAATGACTTAAATAAGGTGTAAAACCAAGTTTTTTCATTTAAAATGAAAAATTAGAAGGCAAAGAAACATAATATGAAGATTGAAGATGGAAAGAGGGAAAGAGGGAGGGAGTGGGAGACAGATAGAAGGAGGGATGGTTAAGGGTAGAGGGTAGAGGGTAGAGAGTTTAAGGGTTTACAGCTTAAGGGTATGGAGGGGATCGAGAGATAGAGGGAGTGAGTGAGTGAGTGAGAGAAAGACCTAAGAGAGGGAGAAGGGGTAGGAGGGCGAGACTTGAGATAGAGTGAATGAGTGAGAGAGACCTCAGAGAGGGAGTGGTGCTAGGAGGGAGAGACTTGGAGAGAGAGAGAGGGAGGGAGGAGAGAGATAGAGGAGGGAGGGTTATGGTAGAGGGTGCAGATGGTTTAAGGGTTTAAGGTTAAGGGTGGAGGGGATAGAGATAGAGGGAGTGAGTGAGTGAGAGAGAGACCTAAGAGAGGGAGAAGGGGTAGGATATTGAAGATAGTTGAGAGAGATAGAGAGAGGGAGGGAGTGGGGGAGAGAAAGACCTAAGAGAGTGAGTCCCAAAGTAAGTCCCAAAAGGACCGCTGGCCAAACCCCAGAGAACACACACAAAGCAAATAATTTTTTTTTTAAAACAATTAAATTAAACATGTACTAACATTTAATCATAATCACATAACACATTACATAACATTAACACACTTAGTTCTCTGGGGCACGCGAGGTTACATCGCAACAACTAAACATAAGTAAAGATAAAGATTACAACATAACCATTAACTTTATAATAATCATGAACAATGATACATCCAATAAACGTGATGCGATAACAATAAGCATCACATAATACATCCATGATAACTCTCTCTTAAACGAGTTACAAATGAGCCTAACTATTACATCATCATTATAATATTACATTACAATTTTCCTTGACATATGAATTACATTGGATTTCCCAACATGGGGATTGATACAAGAATTACAATAAACTCCCAAACATGTGGGATGATACAAATACGATGAAATCTGAAATACAAGGTGAATACTGGTACAACTCCAAGTGTGGAAATGCTGAGAAGACAAGATGCTGATGGGGAACCCAACAGGTGCGGAGCACGTTCCACCCAACCATGTGAATTACAAGTAACTCACCCCCTGTGCTCAGAGGTGACGAGGAAGTGAACCCGACCATGAATGACAAACCGACTCAACAACAACATGATACAAAACAAGTGCAACTCAAAGCATACAATGAACAACTATCAACGTTCACAAAACACATAGCAAGTTAAAACTAAGAACTTTTCACAATAACATGAAGTACCACCAAATAACAATCATGAAACCAATTCGCAAGAATCAAAGCATCATAAAGATACAATATCCATAAGAACCGAAACAACATCCAAAATACACTTCCAAACAAATCTGATGCAATAAAAAAACATGATTCCATAATAAATCTAAAACAACCATTCAATACACAATTCCATAGGCAACAAGAAACAAGTCAAACGGATGTCAAGTGGGGAGGATCATTGCATAGCTCTCATGGGATCCCCTGGCACTTCCTCCAACCGAGGCGCCGACACCCAACTATGGATCTCCTAGCCCTGAAATCAGAACAACAAAGAGATTACAATATCCAGAAGCAACTACAAGCAAAGCACAAGGGTGTCAAGTGGAGAGTGTCATCGCATAGCTCTCATGGGATTCTCCTGGCCCTTCCTCCAACTGAGGCACTGGCACCCATCTATGGATCTCCTGGCCCTTCCTCCTAACTGAGGCGCCGACACCATAGGGTAGCTAATGCGGAGCCAATAATCTCTCATGAAGACGAGACTATGACTTTGCCGACCACGGCCTTCTCAGCCTATCACTAGTCTATAGTAGCCCTAATGCATAGACGAGGAATCCAATGTTTTATTATCTTGTGTTTTTTTTTTAAACTACCCAACCCCCTAAATTCTATTATTTAGGTTATCACTTGTTTAACTACTCTTTCGTGGGTTATCCTGAGCCCTTCCTCATCCTGAGGCGCCGGCGCCCACGAAGATCCACTCTCCTATGACCCCTAACATAAATCAAAACTAGGCAAGGGTTGTACTGTCATGAATAAAACATATAATTCAAAACATAAACAAGCGAGGAAAATCCATCTCGCAATAGCTCATAATCCGAATATCAATACCCACGTACCACCCTTCCAAAGGTAATTCTAATAAATTCTCAATTCCAAGAGCACAACCACACGAAATAACATTCACCGATTACAAACATGCCTCTGGAACTAGGATTCTCAATAAACAACCACTAAATCACAAATACACAAGGTTCCCACACCGCAACCAGAATAACGAAAAACCATAGTCCCCTTAAACCTCTATCAAACTAAAAGATTTCAACCACAATGGCTCCTTATCGACATGGCAAGACTAACATAATCTCAAGATTGTACCAAATCACAATAAGCAATATCAACTTAAAATTGCAAGAAACCAACTGGGCATCCAAGGGAGACCTCAATTTTCTCCTCACAAGATACCCTTACAATCAGGAAAATATCAATCTTAAACAAGGTCAACAATCATGACATTGATAGCAATCACCCGATGTACAACTCAATTCAGAAATTAGCCCAATAAATCAACACATTATTCTAACAAATAAACATTCAAAATTTACTTAATTAAGTCTTTCAGTTGTTCAATTCTATTCCAATTAAATTCTCTGTTAATTCAACGAACTCATTCTTTTACTAATACTGGGTCCAATGACAATTTCCAATTTAGACACTTTATTTTATATGACATTCTAGAGTCCCACAAACCTCTGTTTTAAATTAAAAATCTCAGTTTATTTCCCTTTAATATTCTACTCCAACCATTCAATAAATTCTAAACTTGCAAACTATTATATATACAATTTATTACATATATGTAATATATATTTAGATATATATATATACACATAAAATATATGTCTATTAACATTTCTCTTTCTTGTAATTCTCAAATTTTTACAAATAATCAAAAATGAATATAATTATACGCAGTTAGTGAATATACACATTATATATATATATATCATTTAACAAATATATGAGAATATATTATTAAATTTAAATAAAACAAATATTTAAAGTATATTAATAAATATGTACTTGTTTATAAATAAAAAACCAAATTTTAATAAATTTTAATAAATAATAAAAAAAATTTAAAAGGACAAAGTAAGTCCCAAAAGGACCGCTGGCCAGTCCTACGGACTGCTGTGCCAGTCCGTGGCCTGGCGCAGGGGCAGGGGAGGGGGGTACGGCCTGCGCCGTCCCTCTCCTCTCCCATAATATATAACATATATTTATAAAATTTTATTTATAAATTTTATCTTTTTTTTTTTTTGTTTATTCTTTTTATTCTTTTGTTTAAAAATATAATTTCGTCCTTACCCTGGTACGAACGCTGATGAAAATCAGCTATAATTTTATTTTCAAGAATAACAAATTTTCATCTATTTAAAAACAGACTTTTAATTTAAGAACAATAATATAGATATTTGTATATATATAATATTTATATACATATATGAAATATATATATTTATATATATATATATATACATATATATATATATGCAAAGAAACATTTCTTCTATGTAAAAACAACAAATCATACATTTAAGATAACAGAAAAATTATATATACAATAATAGAATATTTCCAACTCATAAAAATAAAAAGATTGATCTTTTTCCATAGTAAATAATAGAGAAGAATTGGGCATATTCAAACGGATTTAAACATAATTTCTTTCTGTTTGTTGCAATGGAAATGATTTCAAATTTTGAAAATAATTTTCTTTCAAGAGGGCCTATTTATTTCTTTATTTTCTTTCTCAGAGATATTATTTTTATCTAATTCTCAAAAGATTTTCTTTTAGAAGTAAAGATTGACTCAAAACACATTTCTATTCTTTTTGCAGATTCAAAAAAAACAATTAAGAGGAAAGAGGGTGGAACCTGTAGTCCTACGCTCTTGAAAATCCGATGTTGACTGCCTGAATCCGATGACCTCAACGAGCTCCTTGTTCATGCTTCCAAATCTCCTCTACAGAATTTCGCCCTCGAACTTGGATCCGATTCTTTGTTCAGAACTCTCCAGGAAAACACCAATAACAGATTGATAATCCCTTTCTAAAACCCTCCTCAAAATATAGCCCAGATTGAAAAATCTCTTTTCCCAGATTCAAAAATACATAACCCAAATACTTGTGCAACTTCTGCATCCCTCCTTCTCTGTGTGTGTAAAAACTTACAAAATACCTAATTAAATAAAAGATATTCTCCATTTCTTCCAAAAACTCTAAAAATCAAAAATAAAAGAAAACAATTCTTTAAAAGCCAGCTTTTTAATTAGATCTATATTCTTATTCGTTCTCACCACTTTTTAGTCTTTTCTTTTGTTTTATTGTTTTAATTTCTATTTTAACCACTTTCTTGCACATCACATTATCTATTTAATTTAAATAATTTATTCTAATAATTAACTTCAATCAGATAATTAATTAAAATAAATAACACACATTTAATATTTAATTATCATTTAATTGAACACATGACTTTATAAAAATCCAATAAAACATTTAAATATTTTCATACAAATAAATCAACATTAAAATACACAATTATTATTCCCATTTAATTAACTAATTCACAACTTATAAAATATCAACATCAATTAAATAATCATAACTTATAAAATACCACATTAATCAAAATACGACAACACACAAAACACAAGCCACAAATGATGACAAATTCACAAAATAAACAATACCAGACAAACGAGACAATCTGACATCATGGGACGGAAGGGCTTCATCGTCACCTCTGTATCAACATTTAACCATTGGGTTATTGGTGCTCGCACTGTCCTGCCGAAGCAGGTGGAATCGAGACTTGTACCTGCAGTCCTGCATACAAACGAAGTTGTGTACATGTGCATATATACATATATATAAAACCGAAACATTAAATTAAAGTACTGCATTGTGAGAAGGAATCGCAACATAACAGGGCACTCGCAAACGAGTGATGCCATATTGTCCTTCATCACACCTATTCTAACAATTATAATCAACTGATAAAATAACATTTCTAAACTAACAATTCATCTCATGACATGTCTAGTTAAATCACTGCATCATAATATAATTCTGAAAATGAACTAACATCTAACCAACCACAATGTCAAGTGAAATAATCAAATCCTCAAGTGCATAAACATAATCACCAATAGTCTACTAATGGAATATAGCATCCTCAAATGTCTAACTATCCAACTCAAACAATATCATCATCGTCACAAGTAGCAAACAACCGCATTGAAAAATACCAAATCCTACCAGTAAGAGGAGGGGTATTACATCCTCCCCTCATAAAATCGGCTTACTCCTGGAAGCCGGTAACCAGAAGGAAATAACATTCCCTAATACGGGAGGCATCCACCCACACCAAGACGGTGAACTAATCACCAATAGAGAAAAGAATCAAGCTCACACATAAGAGTAAGAAATAATAATACAAGTATTAGTAATATGGGGGTATTACATCCTCCCCCCCAAGGATATGGCTTACTCTAGGAAGCCATTAAATAGATAAGAGTAAGCACACAACAAACATGCAGAGAGCACGCCACAAACCACACACATAACTCACATCACTGGAAACCACATCACACAACGACACAAGGGTTCCTAGTGCATCCTTGATAGGAAGGATATCGGTGCATTGCGCACTACACTGAGGGTCCTATCCTTTCCCATCAGTTTCCTGCACCATTGCCTTGAGACCGGCTAACGGAAGAAACTTAGGTTCACAACAAACACAATACAAAAAATGAAACTCTAGACTCTAGGGACTAAACGCAAGGTTACATAGTGAGCACACATAGTGCCCAGTGTATGAACCTATGCTCTGATACCAAGCTGTAATGCCCACTATGCAAACCCCAGAGAACACACACAAAGCAAATAATTTTTTTTTTAAAACAATTAAATTAAACATGTACTAACATTTAATCATAATCACATAACACATTACATAACATTAACACACTTAGTTCTCTGGGGCACGCGAGGTTACATCGCAACAACTAAACATAAGTAAAGATAAAGATTACAACATAACCATTAACTTTATAATAATCATGAACAATGATACATCCAATAAACGTGATGCGATAACAATAAGCATCACATAATACATCCATGATAACTCTCTCTTAAACGAAAAAAAGCCTAACTATTACATCATCATTATAATATTACATTACAATTTTCCTTGACATATGAATTACATTGGATTTCCCAACATGGGGATTGATACAAGAATTACAATAAACTCCCAAACATGTGGGATGATACAAATACGATGAAATCTGAAATACAAGGTGAATACTGGTACAACTCCAATGGAAAGCTGAGAAGACAAGATGCTGATGGGGAACCCAACGGGTGCGGAGCACGTTCCACCCAACCATGTGAATTACAAGTAACTCACCCCCGTGCTCAGAGGTGACGAGGAAGTGAACCCGACCATGAATGACAAACCGACTCAACAACAACATGATACAAAACAAGTGCAACTCAAAGCATACAATGAACAACTATCAACGTTCACAAAACACATAGCAAGTTAAAACTAAGAACTTTTCACAATAACATGAAGTACCACCAAATAACAATCATGAAACCAATTCGCAAGAATCAAAGCATCATAAAGATACAATATCCATAAGAACCGAAACAACATCCAAAATACACTTCCAAACAAATCTGATGCAATAAAAACATGATAATAAGAGGCTAAGGGCTCGCCTCATGTCTTATTAAATGTTTGTTTTAGTTTTTTTATTTTATTTGATTTTATATATATATATATATATGTGTGTGTGTGTGTGTGTGTGTGTGTGTATATTTATATTCAGTATTTTATTTTTTTTGGAAATTTAATTATAATGTGTTTTATTTTTTAAAAATAAATAAATAAATAAAAGTAAAAATAAAATAAATGGAATAAAATTATAATTATTTAATATTATTTATTCAAATGAGATTATGATGATTACTTAATTTTGGTGTAATTTATTACATGGTAAGAATGTAATTTTAGATGGGATTTAAATATTTAATTTTGTTCCTATTTAGGGAATTTGTATATATTGAAAATGGACAATGTTTAATTATTATTTGATTTAAATAAATATGTTAGACAAGCTTTAGCTTTTAGCTGTGATTGTGGACATAATTGTGACAATCATATTAAGTTATTCATTTGGGAAATGGAATCAACCTTACCGGCGCAACCTTGTTAAATGTGTTGTGAGTTTTCCCGAGATGTTATATCTTTCTTTATCGCTTTGGGTTGTCTATGTGGAATCCTGTTGTCTTGTAACCCTAGTCCAGAGGCGTGGTTAGTGTTGAGGTTGTCTTCATCTTATTTGTACCTTTGATTTTGAAGAGTATTGATTTATGCTTGGAAGGGTTGAACGTGTTTCTGTGATAGTTTGTTATGGGTTGTCGCGAGAGGAATATTACCTCGCGTGTGTGGATTCGAGTATTATGTTTTTATGATTTGGTTCAACCCTTGCCGATTTGAGATATGTTAGGGGTCATAGGAGGGAGAGTGGCTCTTCGTGGGCGCCGGCGCCTCAGGATGAGGAAGGGCTCAGGATAACCCATGAAAGAGTAAGCTAAACAAGTGATAACCTAAACAATAGAATTAGGGGGTTGGGTAGTTTAAAAACATAAGATAATTAAAACACTGGATTCCTCGGCTATGCATTAGGGCTACCATAGACTAGTGATAGACTGAGAAGGCCGTGGTCAGCATAGTCATGGTCTCGTCTTCATGAGAGATTATTGGCTCCGCATTAGCTACCCTATGGTGCCAGTGCCTCAGTTAGGAGGAAGGGCCAGGAGATCCATAGATGGGTGCCGGCGCCTCAGTTGGAGGAAGTGCCAGGGGATCCCATGAGAGCTATGCGATGACACTCCCCACTAGACACCCCTGTTCTCGTTGCTTGTGTTCTGTTATGTAGATGGGTGCCGGCGCCTCGGTTGGAGGAAGTGCCAGGGGATCCCATGAGAGCTATGCAATGATCCTCCCCACTTGACATCCGTTTGACTTGTTTCTTGTTGCCTATGGAATTGTGTATTGAATGGTTGTTTTAGATTTATTATGGAATCATGTTCTTTTATTGCATCAGATTTGTTTGGAAGTGTATTTTGGATGTTGTTTCGGTTCTTATGGATATTGTATCTTTATGATGCTTTGATTCTTGTGAATTGGTTTCATGATTGTTATTTGGTGGTACTTCATGTTATTGTGAAAAGTTCTTAGTTTTAACTTGCTATGTGTTTTGTGAACGTTGATAGTTGTTCATTGTATGCTTTGAGTTGCACTTGTTTTGTATCATGTTGTTGTTGAGTCGGTTTGTCATTCATGGTCAGGTTCACTTCCTCGTCACCTCTGAGCACGGGGGGTGAGTTACTTGTAATTCACATGGTTGGGTGGAACGTGCTCCACACCCGTTGGGTTCCCCATCAGCGTCCTGCCTTCGCAACTTTTCCAGTGGAGTTGTACCAGCTTTCACCTTGTAATTCATATTTCATTATACTTGTATCAATCCCCATGTTGGGAAATTCAATGTAATTCATCTGTCAAAGAAAATTGTAATGTAATATTATATCAATGATGTAATAGTTAGGCTCTTTTGTAACTCTATTAAGAGATTTATCATGGATGTAATTATGCGATGTTGATTATGCTCGCATCATGGTTATGGGTTGTATCTTTGTTTATGGTTATTGTAAAAGTATATGGTTAAGTTGTAATCTTTATTTTTATTTGTGGTTAGTGTTGCGATGTAACCTCGCGTGCCCCAGAGAACCAAGTGTATTAATGCTATGTGTTATGCTATGTGGTTATGGTTTAATGTCATTGCATGTTTACTTTTATTAATTTTTTTTTAAAAAATATTATTTGCGTTGTGTGTTCTCTGGGGTTTGCACGACGGGCGTTATAGAGTGAGTGAGAGAACGACCTAAGAGAGGGAGAAGGGGTAGGAGGGAGAGACTTGAGAGAGAGACCTGAGAGAGGGAGAGGGGGTAGGAGGGAGAGACTTGAGAGAGATTGAGGGTAGAGGGTTTAAGGGTTTGGGGTTTAAGGGTTAAGGGTTAATGATTTAGGGTTTAGGGTTATGGGTAGTGATGGAACTTCAAAGTTTTGTTCTGAGTGTTTTATTTTATAAAAACAACACATATGGACTAATAGTTGAACAAAAAAAATCTATTTGTTGTTATAAAAACAACACATAATGATTTTAAAATACAACTTATATTGAACAAAAATGGACCAATAGTTGAATCTTATTTTCCTCTTATCTATTTTCTTATTGTTCCTATTAGTGGCTAATTAAATCTTCATTGAAAACCTACAAAGAGCTTGGGTCCTTCAATCTCAAAGCTTGTCTAATTTCTTGATGAGAATCATTCACATTGATTCCCAATATTGTGCTCCTTACATGTTACATTTATAAAATGCACTTGGTAATTTAGTATGTGATTGAAATATTAGAGTAACAACAAATGGTTCTTTTCATTTTTGGCACATGATTGGCCATTTTTACTATGTTAAATTTTTATTTTCACTTTTATTTTCATGGTTTTCATGTTGTCAAATTTTCATACATTTCTTAGTCTTTTTAAAAAAATAAATGAAGGTTCTATTAGTGTCCCTAATCTTGCTAAATATCATGTATAGAGAAAGTACAATATATAAACTACCAATTATAGAGTATAACAACAAAATGAATTTATAAACTACTACATAGAAACAACGTTTAGAATAATTCAAAATAGAGATACCATTCTCCTACAAATACTATGTATAGAAACCCCATATATGTAGCCACACCCTCACCCCTCAAAAATCAATAATAGAATAAATTCTCATACATTGCTCTATAATGAATTTAGAGAATAAATTATAAGATTTAAATTCAATAATGAATTTTAGAAAAATATTAAATCAATCAAATTGTTTCTATTATCCAAACAATATATAAGTAAATCTTAAGCCCAATCTCGCTTCCAACACCAACCCTAAGTGAACACTTCATCCCATCTCAACCTTTAACCCTCGATGAAGCCCAAAACCATAAACTTAACTCCTAACCCTAATTGAACCCTAACCCCACTCAAACTCTAGCCCTAATTGGAAATCTAACCCTAATTAAACTCTAGCTGTAATTGAACCCCAATCCTAACCCTATTTGTTCCTAACCCTAGTATCTCACAAATATAGGATCAAGACCTTGCCAACTCTGGTAAACCTTATTGGATAGTGATAAAAGCCACCTTATCTTTCATTAAGGTAGAAATTTTTTGTTATACAACATGCCCCTTGAAAATTGGAGATAGGCACTGCAAAAAGAAGGTAAACACCAATGAAAATGGTCAGTGGTATTGTGGAAGATGTGATAAAGCTTTTCCTAAATGTGATGATGTAACAACAAAAGAATTGAACATTTTGAAGCATGAAAAACAAGATGATGTTAAGTTTTCACACATTATACAAAAGGTCCTTTTCAACAGATATATATCTAAGTTATAATGCCATTTTATCATGATATAGAGTATAACAACAAAATGAATTTTAAAACTACTACATAGAAACAAGGTTTAGAATAATTCAAAATAGAGATACCATTCTCCTACAAATACTATGTATAGAAACCCTATATAGCCACACTTTCA
>VDFB02189298.1:0-12391 GCA_007258455.2 Sequoia sempervirens | reverse complement strand
GGGCTTTGTGATAGTATTATTTAGTGTGTGTGATGGCCTCTTTTATGCATCTACCTATCCCCTATGTGCAACCTACGAGTAGTAGTCCATGTATAACATCCACCTCACAGGATCTATGGATGGGCTTTAATACATAACCAACTCCTCTGCAACCGCCCGTCAACCATACCATGATCATGTTAATTAATTTCCTACATAAAGATGGGTACAACACACCTATGAGCAACATCCGTACACATAACGGTCTTTCTGTACCTCCCTTGGGTAGCATTACCTTGTCGATCCTTGTTGAACCTAAGTCATAAATCTGTTGTTTGACATAATCCTGGGATTTAAACTCTTTAGAGTGAAGCCAAGTATCCCTTGGCTAGTAGCTATGAATGCAGTTCCCTCATTATGCACAAGTGTTTGAAGTTTAAGCATGAGGGTTTCATACATGTGATTCATGGCACCAATTATAGACTATTGGTTGTACGTGATAGTTATTCTTTAGACCACTTTTGGCTAACACCTATTGGTCTACTCCCACTTAGGAAGGAGCTCTTGTACTAGACATATCAAAAGTACAAGAAAGGGTGCTTAACACCTAAAGTAAGATACCCTTTATCACCTTATGCTATTTCACATAGGGCTTGTTTAAAAGATGATAGTGATGTCACCAAGGCATGTAGAAGGGAAGAAGAGAAGCACTCTCAAGATCCCTCTTCCTCCTCTTCCACTATTTATCCCAATGCTTCCTCTTGCCCTACTGTGACGCCATCAAATTTTGTTCTACGTTTGCGAGACAATCTTATGGTGCCCGCTTGGCAAAATCCCAAGTGTCCTACATTTGAGCTTCATGTTTTTTCCCATGGAGCCTAGGCCCATTTGATATGGTAGAAGAAAAGGTCCCTGTGGAGAATCTTCTATCTTGACCTCCATGGCCTCCCACCGCTTCTACTCCCAAAGCAATAAACAGGAAGAGGCTCGTTGTCGAGGCACTAGAGGTGATTCCACCCATTGCTTCTCAACCTGCACTTCCTGCTCCTATTTAGGAGCCTATCCCTCAATTGGAAATGACTATGGTGGACACCCCTATGGCTGAGTAGGAGCCTTTCGTCCCTTTGTAGTTCCCAACCCCTAGCTCAAAGAGTTGTAGAAACTGCTTTGCACATGAGCACAAGCGCCAATGAAAGACTCTGGTGGCTGAGTAGGCCGCTTTGTAGAAGGAAGAGGAGACAAATGCCCCTATACCAAGGTCTCCTACTGTGTCTTCCTCTCTCCTCCCCTATGCTTCCATTCAATCGAGTTCAATCTCACTCTTGGCTCCTGTTATGAGTGTGAGTGTACCTGACCCCAAAAAGGTGCAAGTGTTTATCACTCCTTCAGCAAAGCTGCTCCTGTTGATGTCCCTTCTAGACGTTCCACCATTCCATAAGCCTATGGATATGGTGAATACTTTGGTGGTATCTACCATAGTTTTCTCCTCCTCTTCCCCTGCACCTCTTGCTTCATCTGTGGGAGCTCGCATCCCTCGACGAAGCCAAAAGTAGAGGTTGGCCCCTCCAACAATGGAGGGTGTAAGAGGATCTCTCCTTCTCCAAAAGGTGGTGTTGCACTAGCTTGTTCTGTCCTAGTGATAGATAAAGCCCCAACTTCCCTTGAGTTTGTCACTGCTCCTGAGTCACTTGGTAAGCCTAACCTGAATCTTGGGCACCATCTTCCTCATTTGTTGAGGTATGACATGGCACTCCTGTGAAGTGCATGTTCAACTCTTTAGATGAGGTCCCGACCTTGTCGGCAATCTTTGCAAAGACGTTGACCATAGCTCCACAAGAGCCTAGTGGAGAAGACCTTGCAGTGCCTTCTTCCTTAGCTCTTGTTGTGAGAGGGTTGGAAGCTCCTCCCCTTAATATTCCACCACTATAGGCTCATTCTCCTTCCCCTTATAATGATTTAGATTGGGAAGCGGATGACCTCTTGGTCGATGAGTGTTAAGGGGAGGCCTCTTCTTTATCTTTAGATTAAAAGTGTGTGTGTGTGTTGTAATGTGTTCCCTCGTACTTGTACTATGTGTTCTTGGATGACCCTTTTTGCCCTTGTTGGTGCTTCAAAATAGGAGTGATTTTTGTGTCATGAACCTTCTTTTATTTGTATCATCATTATTCCATGTTTATGTTTGAATTTCAACAAATTGGGGACAATGTAAAGTGTTGGGGGAATTTAGGCTCCCCTTCCATGTTGACCCAATTTTTTATTTTTACTTCTTTTTTTTCCTTGCATTCTTCCTAATCTGGTGGGGATTGATTATCTTCCACTTTGTACCTTAGTTACTTATTATTTACATAGGCACGAGCAAATTTGACCCTGTGAAACTAGATCCCCCTATGTCCTTTGTTTGTGATTGTTTCTCTTTCGCTCTTTTTATCTTCTTTGCTCGAGTTGTGATGTTGTGGTCCTATGTGTTTTCCCTAATGTGTGTGACAACATTGCCACAATGACATCTCACTATGTCTCGCAGGCCACAACATCACTTCTTTCTTCTTCTTTTTTAGTTCTTTCTTTTCTCTCCTTAGGTTGTCACGTGCCTCTATGTTTAGCATGCACCACCATAAGCGGGGGCTATCATGTCAACCTCAAAAAATTTAGAAAACACATTCATTTCCAACGAATCTTTTCTTAAAAATCTTTGCAAACTTTTTCAAAAATCTCATTCACAACTTGGACCCCTAATGGAACACATTTCCTTAACCATGGGTTCATAAAGAAAGAGTTTGAAAACTTTCCTCTAAGGAGGGAGCATCCTTTTCCTATGGGAAAAGCCTCAACCTTCCCCTCGCAAAGGGGAATTTTCTTCCTTTCGAATTCCTTGATGAAGTTAACATCTTTTGAAAGGATCCCTTGATGATGAATTGATTTGAGAAAAAAAAACATCTCTTTTGCACTTTCAAATAGCACATCCCTTGACTGGACCCCTCTTCACGTTGGGTTCTTAAGGGACCCCTTTTAAAGCTTTCTAACTTGTCGACGGTTTGCGTGACTACCTGTTTATCTGCCTACATTGTTGCCTTGTGTTTCCTAACATGTTTTATCTATAGATTAACATGTCACTTTATAGGTACGCCTATGAAGCCACTTTCTGACTCTATAGAGTCCCCTTACATCTGGGTTTCCTCCATGTGAGAGATATTGGGGGACGCCTCCTTGTGGGTCTGCGGGCCCATAAGGTTCTTACATCATCTAGGTTTCCTCCATGTGAGAGATCTTGGGGGACACCTCCTTGCAGGTCTACGGGTCTATAAGGCACTTACATCTCTGGGCTTCCTCCATGTGAGATATCTCGGGGGTCGCCTTCTCGTAGGTTTATGGGCTTGTAAGGTGCTTACAAATTCATGGGGCTTCCTCCATGTGAGAGATCTTGGCAGTTGCCTCCTCATAGGTCTACAGGCCTGTGAGACACTTTCATCCTATGGGATTTGTCCATCATTTGTCTAAGGGCCTTCAGTGTACTTTTTTTAGCTTCATAATTATGTGGTGATATGGAGTCCTTTTGTTCGAAACTCCTTAAGGAGAGTACTTGTGGAGTCCTTTTCCTGTCCTATGCTTTTGAGTTCGCCAGATCGTGGTCTGCTTCCTTGACAGTTTAGGTATAAATATCTAATCCTACTAAATCTTTGATCTACTTTATCGAAGCACTCATTAGTACTCGTGCTCACTAAAGTGGGGGAAAAATGTATAAGAGAAAATTTGCAGTGCCCCTTACACAAATTACCCTTTCACATACCTTCACCTTAGAAAATCAAATCTGAAGGTGAAATTCCACATCACCCAATTTCCTTCCCTCCACTTGGCATTTGTCCTTTATGTCAGTGAGAGAATATTTGTCAAGGACAAATGCACGACACGTGATGCGATGCCACCCTGATGGATTCCTGCATCTGAAGTTGGTAGAGGAATTACACACCTGATTGGGGCCAAATTTTAACGCCCCTCTTCGACCAACTGACCTAAAAATGTCTAATTCTTCCTTCTATTGCAAGATGGTGTGTCCCTTGGTCTTCCTTGTCCAACACAATGCTTAGGTTTGTGACATGGTTTAACCGCCTCTTGTGGATCTTATCTAAAGCTTGTATCGACATTAACAGGATGAACTTTTGGTGCAACAACAAGGCCAACAATTGGTATAAGAGTCGAGGTCATAGGTTCATTTGAACCCCTCGCTTGTGCTAGGGGGAATTGTTGCAAGATGGTGTGTCCCTAGTTCTTCCTTGTCTAGCACAGTGCTTAGGTTTGTCACATGGTTTAACCGCATCCTGTGGATCTTATTTGAAGCTTGGATCGGCCATTGATAGGTCAACCTTTTGGTGCAACAAGGCCAACACCTTCAAATTCATCCATTCTCACTTCATTTGCTCCTCTAAGCAAGTTTCATTTGCATCTTCTAGCTTTATCTCAGCATTCACTTCACTCTCAATTAGCATTTCATCACTCCATTGAAGCAATAGCACTCCATCAACTCCACATTGCAAGTGTGAGGCCATTACAAACATTGTGAGCTTGAAGTCTTGCGAGACCTCCCTTCACCACAGTTGCGACGGTGGTGAATTTTCCAAGTTCGTAGCTTGCTTTCTCCTCCATTGGCTAGTGAGCTCTTGGGTGGAGGTGGTAACGCTTCACTCCTCTCCTTTGTGATTTGGTTGGGAAACTTTGTGTTGTTTTGTAGTGTGTATTGCTCTCTATTTCTTTCCTTTATCGCATATTATACTCTTTTTCTTTCTAGTTGTCTGTGGAGGTGGAAACACCAAAACAAGGGTCTGATTGAGGTAGGCCCCTATACAACCCCAATAATTTTCCCTCTTTCTTGTGTGTAGGTGGACGTATGTGTGGAGCTAGTTGGCGAAGTGACACTTTGGTGAGATCATCTTCATCACCCTAGTTCTTATTTACTTGCTTTACCATTTTAACATCTACTTTTTGTACTTATTATGTTTTTACCATCCAGATTAACTAGCTAGGCTATTAGTAGGTCTTTTTGGTAGTTTTACCGTGTTTACTATTTTCTGGTTGTATGGATGCCAACGTGCCTGAGAGACACCAATGCGTCACACTATCGTCCTAGAATTGCATTGTTGTCCTCAAACAGAGAGTTGTCTAAGACATAGTCTGACTCCAAAAAACCAGCTTGCCTATCGTAAACTTGAACTCAAGTTTGAAGAGTGAAAAAATTACTACATAGTGATCTTCATTCTTGATCATTGTTCCTTTAGAGTGAGATAAGTTAGGGCATCCCTCCACTCTTAGCTCTCCATGACTTGGAGCCTTGGTGTGGTTGGTCTCCCTCTCTTACAAGAATATAATGAGGTATTAGCAATGGAAGAATATTTTTGGCTATTAAAATCAGCCCGGTTGGAAGAAGGCAACCAAAATACAAAATTCTTTCACAATTCGACAAAGGTGAAACATAGCTGGAACCAGATAGCTCAGATAAAAATTGAAAATGGAAATGTTATCACGAGCGAACCAGAGATTCAAAAGGAAAGAGAATATTTCTTCTCAACATTTTTAGGGGGTGAAGGAGAAGAGAAACCTTAGGATATGGATTTAATAGAAGACACTACCCCTATAGTAATCATTAAAGATAATGAATTAATCTATCAAAAGATAACAGTGGTAGAGGTAAAGAGGCACTTTTTCAAATGCAACATGACAAAGCCCTAGGCCTTGACTAGTTCAATGCTTAATTTTACTAGTCATGTTGAGAGTTTATGGGGGAGGAGATTGCAGAGGTGGTGGAGGAGTCGAGGAAGAAATCCACTTTGTTAAAGGATTTCAATAACACTAACATTACCTTGATCCCCAAAAAGGAGCACTATGAAACCTTTGCAAACTATAGACCTATCGCTCTCTACAGTTGCATATACAAAATAATTTTGAAAATGATGGCCAATAGGTTGAAAAAGATTCTCCTATGTTTAATTTCTCATGAACATAGTGTCTTTATGCTTGGGAGATATAACATTGATGGTGTCATAATCGCATATGAGATTTTGCATTCTCTTAAGAAGTCAAATAGGGGGGTATGCTGGTAAAGTTGGATATGAGCAGGCATACGATATGGTTTGTTGGGCCTTCTAATGAATATTTTAAAAAAATTTGGGTTTGGGGATAAATGGTTAGAATGGTTAAACAACTACATATCCTCACCAAGGTTTTTAGTGATGATAAATGGGGTACCTTGCAGTTTCTTTGAAATATCAAAAGGCCTGTGCCAAGGGGATCCTATTTCCCCCTTCCTTTATGTGATCATGACTGAGGCATTAAGTAGACACATCTAGATGGCCAAAGTGCAATGGGAATGACATGGCATAGAGGTGTCAAATCAGATTGCACCTATCTCCCACCAACTTTTTGAAGATGACCAATCCTATTTGGCTGTGTGACAATAAAAGAGGCAATGCCAATGGACAATGTCTTGTGGAAATACAACAAACAATCAGGACAATAGATAAACACAGATTAGTCATGCATATATTTTGTAAACACTCCCAAGGTTGCATAAAGATGAATCATAAAAAAACTAGACTTCAATATTGGAGATCTTCCATCTCGGTACCTGGGGGTGCCCCTCTTCATAAGGTCCACAAATTTCAACCTATGGGAAGACACTATCAAAAAATGCAACTCCAAAACAAAAAATTGGAAGGGGAGGTGGTTGTCACTAGCAGAGAGGATCCTAATGGTGTAAGCAGTCATTGTTGTGATTCTAATCTTTATGCTATCAAGCATTGAAGCACCAAGCAAAGCTTTAAAAAGGATAGCAAGGATCTAGGGGAAACTTTTATGGGATGGTGCCCATCAAAAGAAATACATTCCTTTGCTTGGCTGGGAGACCATAACCATGGTGAAGGAGAATGGGGGGGTCGGTGTGAAGGATGTGAAGATCCAAAATCATGCTCTAGGGGCCAAATTAATACGAAAAATCTTTCAAAGACCTTAAGCACTTTGGTCCAAGATGTTGAGGGCTAAATATTTGGATTTGATGGATGCATATAGAATTCTCATCATTGTGAATCTGTAAAAGGGAAGTGTGATTTGGAACTTTATTCTAGGAGGAAATAGTGTGATCATGGGTCACCTTTTGTAGAAAATTGGGGACGGGCGAAAGGTAGCCTTTTGGGAGGACTCCTGGAATGGATATCCTTCATTGAGGGAGATCCCAGGATTGGAAGAAGTAATGGAATTAACAAAATCTGCTTACGGGGCAAGTGTAAGAGATCATATGAAGGTGCAAAAGTCAAATGGTAAGTGAGAGTGGGTGTGGAAATATTTCTCAATGTTACTCCCACAACCAAAGGAAGAATTGTTAAAGGAATTAACGAAGCATCACATCCTCATCTTAGATTCTCCTAATGTAGTTATCTGGTGTGTTGCAAAATATGGTTCCTATACGACTAGTTTGGGCTATAAAATTTTAAAACATGAAGTATTTGAAGTGTCTTGGCTAACTAGCCTGTGCTTGGGTAAGAGTGTGCTCCCGAAGGTGGGAGCATTTTCTTGGACTGCTTTGCATGGGCAGATATTAACAGGGGAAAGGTTGAACAAAATTGGTATACAAGGTCTACATTGGTGTGTCTTATGCAAAAGGTGCAGCGAAGATGTGCAACGTATTCTTGTCCAATGTGAATTTTCCCAAAGGTGTTGGGCAACCTTCTGCGCCAAGGTGGAGTGGCAGGGCCCACTACTAAATAACTTGAGATAAATTTTTGAATAATCACCTATTCTGTATAAAGGGGTGGTGTACAAAGATCTCTGGAAGGAAATTCCTCACATGATTGTATGGAAAATCTAGTAGGAACGAAATGTGAGAATCTTCAAGGAAAAATAACCCCTTTGGAAGGTGTAATCCCCAAAATTGAGGCAGGATTCAATGAACATATAAACTGCAAGCTCAAAAGGCATTGATATAGTTATATCTCTACCTGGGACTCAAGGATGAAGAAAAATTGGAACATGTTATGCCCCCCAAAGGAAATTTTCTTAGGAACAAATAAAATTGAGGAGAGGCCAAATAGCTTCTACCCCCAAGGGTAGACTAAAACTTAATTTTTATGGGGCTTCGAAGGGGAACCCGAGGCCCTTGGGGGTAGGTTTCATAATTTGCAATGATAAAGGTTCTCTAGTAGGTGCAGGCTCGATTAGCTACCTTGGGGGACAAATAATGAGGCAAAATATGTGGTCCTATGGGAAGGAGTATGTTTTTGTTCTTTGAAAATTTGGAACAATGTGGACATAGAAGGTTACTCATAAGTGGTATTAAGGCCTATTTGGAATAACAATTCCCTGAGCTGGAGACTCAAGATATGGGAAAAAAATATTAATGGGGTCCTTGCCACATTGGGAGGTTTCAAACTGATGCATGTGTATAGGGCCTCCAACATGGCAGCCAAATTTCTCTTGAAATATGCCATCGATCAACAGGTGCCTAAGATTTTCTCAAATACGCTCAATGAATGGCTTGGTTTGGAAAGGTTAATCTCTCTAGATAGGGGTGCATGATATAGTTTAGATTTGCATCGTACTTTCAGTGTCAAATTTATTTTGATTGCAAGGTCCTTTGTCTAATTCTTAGGAAGTGGCAATGTAAGGTATCGTGGTTATGCAGAGGATTTGCTTGCTCTGTGGCATAGTTGTCATTCAAAGATTAGTTGTGATAGGGATAAGTTATATTTCACATGGGATGCATCGTATGGTTGTGTTAAGTTTTCCCTCAATTTTTGTTGTGACCACGATATTCAAAATTTTAGTAAGGTTGTTGCAACAAAGCTAGTGTACTGAAGCCATAGTTTAATGATGGAAGAGGTGTTCACAGGTGCCTGAAAGCTTGGTTTTAGGTTTAGGGTAGAGATCTTGGGCAATCAAAAGGACAATTTGATGCAGGGTAGTGCGCCTTCTCATGATTTTGTGGAAGCATACTCTAGGGTTTCCTGCACTTTACATTCTAATGTGGGGGGTGAATGAGGTAAGTTGCTAGTAGTGATGGAGGTGATGGCGATCTATAGGTGGTATAGGCTCTCCAAGGGGTGTGGACAAATGGTGGAAGCTGTGTTAGAGACTTACGAGTCTCAAATAGGTTGGCTCTTCCACACCGAGGATAATGAGATCATCAATGGTGTTAAACAGGTGTTAGGGGAAAATATGCTGAAGGGGGCTCACATCCATGACAATGACCTTTTGGGGCTGGTTCTCACCAATGTGGCTCAGTTGACAAGGTGAAAGGAGGACGTGTAGACTATGGACTGCTTCTTAAAGCACCCCCATGATGAAGCAATGAACATAATGATATTTTCTTAAGAGGTTTGGCTGAGTTATAGGATAATGTGAGACATAGTAAAGGTTAAAAAAGTGCATGAGAAGAAGGAAGTAGCAAAGGTGTTAGACAAATTCAGAGAAACCATCAATGCAAATAATCTACAACTCTTCCTTGATTACATGATCATTCATAAAGGCGTGTTGTGTGTTCCTTGATTACACTTATTTAGGGATCTCTTGATTAATTGAGCTTGATTATTCCTTAATTGTCCCTTTAATTCATTTAGCAAGCCTATTTAATTACATTTTTTGAAGAGGAAACCTAACATTCATTAATGCCTCAACATAACACTTTACCTTGACCAATGTGTGTTGTAGGTTTAGGGACCTAAGACCCATGTGCCCATGGGAGAATGGGTCCTCCCTTAGAACTAGGACCTAAATTTAAATTATGTTTTTGGTGGGATTTTAATATCTCTAAATCTATATTTCAATGTCGGCTTGTGATATTTGAAATTCGGGAAATTAAGGATACATACCTATAAATATAAGGTTATTTCATCATTTCAAATCCTAGAAAAGCAATTCAATAACCTAATGAGATTTCAAGAGCAATTCAAGGCATTCAAGAGAGGAATTATCAAAATTTTATTGCAGCAATCAAGATCTAATTATCATGTCAAAGTCTTCTCGCATCATGCATGTTTTTGGAGCTAATATGGTGATGTAGGTTTCATGATCCATTCAAGCATTCAAAGCACTATTTCAAGTCAAGATTCAAGGTTCAAGATCCGCATCTATTGAATCCATTTCATGCAAGTTGCAGATTTACATTCCAAGGTTTATTCAAGGGTTTGTTGAGTGGTAACATTGCTTTGTTCATTCTTCATTCTCTCTTTCATTTTTCATTTCATTTCAAGGTTGATTACCAAAATGGGGTTTGATGAAGGAAAACCCTTATTCACCAAAAAAAAAACATTTTTCCCTCTTGGTTTGTGTTTGCATATTTAGGTGGAAGAAATCTTGAAGACCCTTTGAAGAGAAAAATTGAATAATTGTCAAAGTTGCAAAAGTTGTCATCTCACCAAAAATCGATTATAAAATTTATTTTTGACATTTTGAACCTAAAACCTGGGCAAATTGGAAGACTCGGATCTGTAGTAGAGCCTTCCAAAGGTTGCGGGAAAACCTTAACTTAAGACCCATTCGCCCCTAGGTGAATGAGTCCTATATCAACTTCAAAAACTAACTTTTGGTGATTGGAACACATACTTCTACCCTTCTATTATCTGTAATATGATTGTAGTTTATGTCAATATTGAGTTTAATCTTTCTATTCCAAGTGTTAAATTGCATTTTGGTGTCCATTTACTATTTTTAGTTTTTCTCCCCAGAGTGTTGTTTGACCAAGACCCGTCCTGGCACAAAAGGAAATATGAAGATTCCTCCGTAGAATTGATTCTCCCAAGGGTAGTTAGTCAATTCTTTGTGGGGATATCATTTCCTAATGAAATTAGAGAAGTAGGAACCCTTTTCCCTCTTTGGATCCACCTTTCCATTTTGGGAAAGCCCTCTTATTTTTTTATGTTTCATTTTGGTGAACTTAAGCTTTTGAGCATTGTTTATTTACGATTTTGGAGTCCATTTCAACCCTATATAGATGTCTTGCATTCACTTGCATTGCATTGCATTGAATTGAATCTCATTTAGGGTTGCTTAACTTGCATTAGTTTGCATCTCATTTAGGGTTTTAAGATTGCATGTTTGCATCTTTTAAATTCTACAAAATACAAAAAAAATAGTCATTTTGAAAATCATTTACATAACATCGCATCATCATTCATTTACATTTGAAAATTGAATCAAAATTACATTTCAAATTAGCTCTCCTAAGTTGTCATTTAGTCATATTTTTCATTTGCATTCAAGCTTAATTTACACAAAAATATGAAATTGTAACTCATTGTTTGAAACCATAATTTGGAAACCACAAGAATACACTCGTAAATCTTTAAGAACATTTTTCAAAACCCTAAGCTAGGTCCCATTCACCTAGGGAAGAATGAGTCCCTGATTAGGGCTATTTCCTAAATTTCTAGGCATCAAAGCCTCTATTTCTGTATTTTATTCTACTATTTTCAATTTGCAGAATTTTTGTTACTTGGAATCGATCATATTAAGCTTCATTTGATAAATTTGGTGCATTGTGTGAATTAAAAATTGCATTTACAAGACATCATTTTCAATTTTTTACATAACATAATTAAAAAATTATCTTGTTATAAATATGAAAATCTCTTAGCATTTCAATTCATTCTTTCATAATTGAGATGTGTATTGGTAATAAATGGAAGTCTATACTCTCTTTGGCATATGTCTCAAGTTGTGTTTTTGGTAATGATCCTAATGCAATAGAACCTAATCAAGCTCAATCAACTCCTAATGAATTTCCTCATGAAGTTGACATCATTGGAGAAGATGACGATAGTGTAAATAATTTAATAAACAATTGCCTTAACAATCTTGAAAGTAATGCATCCTTTTACCCTTCCATGCAACAATCAACGCCCCCTACCATTCCACCACTTGATATGTTTGGAATTTTACATCCTAAAATTGAGTCACAAACAAGCCTAAACCTCCAACAATGAGTGAACCTAGTTCCTCTAATCAAGTGTATACCTATCCATCTTATATTAACAAAGTGACCAACAAACCCATCAACCTGGAAGAGACTTATGGCGAAGGCTTTAAGATCTTAACTAAAAAAGGATGTGACATAACTAATGAACATGAAATTCACAAGATTTTAGAACAAATCCCAATTGAAGATACTAAAGGACTAGGCTATCAAAATCCTTATCCCTCCACATCTTATAAGGATACAAATGTCCTCCCTCATAACAATGAAGTAATGTCTCAGAAGGATTATATGATTACCTTAGGTCCTCCTCCTTCAACAAGCACACAACAAAGGCCTTACAAACTCAAAAAGCTACAATTCCCTTGTCCCATGTCTCTCACTAAAAGGGACTTACACATACATCTTAATAAAGGACTCTTAACATTGCCACCCATCAGAGAAAATCCAAATCCAAAACAT
>VDFB02189295.1:0-21738 GCA_007258455.2 Sequoia sempervirens | reverse complement strand
CCCTTAAACACTCTACCCTTTACCCTCAATCCTCTACCCTCTACCCTCAACCCTTAAACCCACTTAGTAAACTATCTACCCTAATCCCTAAACCCTCTTGACCCTTAATCCCTCAACCCTTTAACCTCGATCCATCAACCCCTATACCCTCTACCCTATACATTGGACCCTCAACCCTAATCCCCCAACCCTATACCCTCAATCCTCTACCCTCAACCTTAAACCCTCTATTGATGGATGTTTTTGCACCTTCTCAACACATGCAAAACATAGGTACATTACCTCTCTTGAAAGAAAATCTCCAATAACGAGTTGCTGAAAATTACCCCAAGGTCTCTCAGGTATCAGGTAATGACATGCTTGGAATTTCTCAACTGGTTCAATGTGATTTTGCTGGTAATCACAGGGCAACCTTATGAGGTTAAACTAGATGGGAATTGGTTCTTCGAATGGAGTTCTTAAGATGGAAATTTTTTTCACTGTTGTTGTAGGTTCAACAATAGTCTAAAACTCCTATTTCAACTTTAGATTTAACTTTACAATGTGTAATGAAACTTGTTCAAAGTCACTATTTAAAAAGAAAATTCAAAAGGGTAGGGAAGGGAGGAAGTTCCTAGACTTGAAACTAGCAATGAATAGTTATAATAGAGCACCCTACAGTGGACAACCTTCTCAAAACTAAGTTACACTTAACCGGATTACTTCAGAGTGTCATGAAACTAGTGTAATCTTCTAAGGACTGTAGATTTCAACCA
Source organism: Sequoia sempervirens (assembly GCA_007258455.2). Classification (NCBI taxonomy): domain Eukaryota; kingdom Viridiplantae; phylum Streptophyta; class Pinopsida; order Cupressales; family Cupressaceae; genus Sequoia; species Sequoia sempervirens. The sequence continues at coordinate 20,983 of VDFB02189295.1, read as the reverse complement.
TTCATTCATTACAAACATGAATAAAAGATAGAAGTTTAGTGCAAAATTCAATTTATGCCTAGACTAACTTTACACTATTGTTTATCATCAAAAAACAACAAAAATTATGGACAAGGAAGGTTCTCAACTCACAACAAAATTCTTCAATACCAAGTAACAACATTAACTAATCTACTACAGTAAGCTAAAACACATAGAACAACAAAGTAAATCTATCCAAATTCACTAACTATGAGAAGAAGAATCATTCAACATGAAGTTGGAACTCAGGAATCCACCAAATCAATGAATTTCTATTAACATTCTAGCTGCATGTCTTTACAACAACTCAAATCTCTCTTGAAAATGAGAGGAGACCCCCTATTTATAGTGTCCAAAAAGAAAAATGAATGGACAAGATTAATCTCATTGTGTGGCCAAGATTCACTACGAATTAGGGTTTCACCTACCCCAAAATATCTTACAATTTAAAATTACATTTTTTCCTCTAGCCTATTTTCTCCTCTAGTGACCAACACTGTAGCTCTTTTGTCCCTTAGTTGATTGCCTTGCTACAGCTACTTTGTGAGGAATTCATCATCAATAATTGGATTTCCCTCTTGCTTCCTCACGGTGACATATTCCATGAACCTACTAATCAATGCCTGGAGCTTTTTCCATTCCGTTATATTCGACTAGAGAACTTGGAAGTTCAATTTCCTATATTTTCCTATAATCTCATCCCAATCTTTGTCACATTTTTGTGTATTCTTTATCAACTGCTCAGATTGAGTGAATGTGCATGTAGTAAAACCCATAAAACCCAGCATTAGTGCATCTGTGGTCCTATTTTCCATCTTCTTATGGAAGTATGGATTTATCTTCTCTGGGTCTAGTTCAACGATGAGAATATCAAAATCTATCATTAGCCTCAAGTATTCTTCATAGGCCAACCTAATTTCTTTGACCCAATCAATATCAAGCTCCACCTCATGGAGCACTCATTCCAATATAACTTTGGGAAGTTAGTGCAAGATTTTTTTATTCTCTCGAGTAGCTTTTGTACCTCTAGGAACTTGTTGGATGTCTTGACAGTGTGACCTATTCCCATGTTTCCATTATAGAGGGCCTGCTGGAACCAATCCTTTGTGGCCTTTGTCCAATTCTTTATTCTCTCCAACTTATGAATATGGTCCTTGGACAATAGTTGCGGTGGCATTGATGATGTGGTGGGAAGCTCCTCAACTGATGACCATTGCTAAATGTAAGTTGTCAAATGTACCACCTGTGCTTTTAATTCCTCCTTAGAGGTCTTATCCTTATGCATTTGGTGCTCAATAGTGGTGATGAACCCTGAAAGATGGTCAATTTTTTGCTCTCTTCTAGCTGTTCCCAAATCACTACTAAATTTGACTCCATTTTCTGATAAACGTTTGTCGGTCGTTCGACAAACATTTGTTGGACAATCGACGAATTGACGAAAAAAATTTTGTCACCATTTTTTCTTCAAAATTATGAAAACGAATTAAATGTTGAAATAATGGCGCAAATTCATTGGTCATCGACATCATAAAATGACTTAGATGTTCATCGTAATATTGACAAAAACTTCATGTATCCACTGACAAATTACAATCAAAATGCAATTGCAATGGTTGTTCTGAAGCATCAAAACAACACCATAATTTAATCACCATTTCGATGAAATGGGCAAGGAGTTATGACAAAGCCTTCATCATAGCTATAGAAACTTCATCGGACCTTTCGGTGATCCGTCGGTGGCCTTTGTTGAAATTGCAACGAAACAATGCAATTTTTTTTATAAAAAAATTCTTTGAAATGTACCATTGTGGAGACTCTTGGTGATGACCACCAAAGCCAACCCATCGGTGAGAGATCAATCATCAGCAAAGGATAGAAAACTCACTCTGATAGTCCATGTCTTGTCGATGACTTCCGTCGGCAAGATAGATCCAATGTCACACCGATATGACCTCTTCAGGAGTTTTAAATAGACCTACACCATGTCATCGTGGAGACTCTTGGAGATGACCACCAAAGCCAACCCATTGGTGAGAGATCAATCATTGGAACAGGATAGAAAACTCACTCTGATAGTCCATGTCTTTCCAATGACTTTCGTCGGCAAGACAGATCCAATGTCACACCGATCTGACCTCTTCAGGAGTTTTGAACACTGTTGGTTATCAGCAAGACATTCTGAGGGTCTCACCAATTAAACAAGTGTCTAAGGGAAAGTAAACAAATGAAACCTATTAATTTTCTTATTTTGGGGTTCTTTAAATCATAAAATAGATACCATCTTCTTGTGTATAATGTACTTATATTCAGATTTGAATTTGAGACCAATTGTCATTGCACATTTCATTTTACTTGCACAAAGTATTCTATAAGCAATATATTGATAATTCTAAATGATTTATGGTGTTGTACAACTCTACTTATCATCATAGTTCTACTGTTCCCCCCTAGAGAATCTTGCAAAGACAAGTTTACAATACCAAGTCAAATAATATGAAAAAGACTTACTTCCATACAAATTAAATGATTATTCTCACAATGGCAATTGTCTAATCACAATAACAATTCCATGAAAGGTTATCCATGCTTCATAAGAGATGACTGATCATAAATACAAACTGCAAGATGCATAGAAAAAACATTACACTTGAGAACAACCAAGGGCTAACAAGGGAAGGAGTTAAGAAACATCTGGATTGAAGAGAAAATGTGTAGGGAAAATGTTGAGTAATGTTAAGAGAACAGAGCTTGTAGAACATATTCTTGACCTAATCAAGCTCTTGAACAACTTAAAAAAAATTAAAATACTAACACATACATGAGACATGTAATGAACTTCCAATATCTACTATCTTTTTCATTATTACAGAGGTAGGTAAAGGAGAAATAATTATAATTGTAACACTATTCATAGTCTAGTAAATTATGTTCATAATTTGTGTTCAATGGACCTTAGTTTTATCATTATACTGCCCATCTAATACCATATTTTAATCCAGGGTTCAACTATCTCAGATCTAAATAAGCACCTTCAATTAACCATTTAAAGTACTATAAAATAAGGTAAGACTTTTACTTGACAAAGATTGGGTACACTTGTAGGATTAAAGTTCTCGCAATCATCAGGATTTATTGGCACACAACATAACCTGCAACATATGAAGTAATGGATAACTACAAGTTAGTGAAATGGTCCTTAATATGTGACTGGTTTGCAAATTGATGGTAGAAAATAAGGTTACAAACAGATCTACTTAAAAAATTATGAGGACAATCTATTGTAATCATCAAAATAGATGAAAAGTGCAAAGGAAAGAGTTGAGCTACATCTCTAGAGCCTAAAAAAACCACATGCAAGAAACATAAAAAAATAACAAACCAGCTTTTGGATGAATACAAAATGGTGCCTTCAGCAAGTGATTCATATGCTTTCACACCTGACAGGACATTAAGAAGATTTTATCTTCCTCTGTGAAATTAACTACTTACAAAATAAACCCAGAAACCAATATTATATACCTCCATGTCTAGCCGAGGGTAGGTATAAGAGAAAAAAATTTCCTCAATGCAATGCCAAAAAATATCAATGTGTGTGTAGGTTTGTATTACTCAAAATATCATTTCATTGCGTAAGGAAAAATACCAAAGTGATGTTTTAAATTTCAATATTCACATAGGCTCCCTTATTGCTACACATGCATATACAAGCATTATTCGAGCTCTAAACTATTCAAATATTAAAGATTTAATTAACTATAAGATGAAAAGTTGTTGTTTAGATATAATCCATCATCTTTTACATATCTTTATTCACTCCTAGCGCTTCAGATAAATTTGTGTAAATGAGACAGAAATGTGAATCTTTTATGACAAAGAAAATTCTTAAAAGGAGGGGGAGAGATCAAAGGGTAGGGGGCAAGAGAATGCTTGAATGTATAAAAAAGTATAACATTTTGATCATTATAACAATGAAATGAATCTTAATTTTGAAGCATTAATATCATTTAGAACATTTATGATCAAGAATGAATGTAAGTAGAGAAACTTTTGCATACTTGTAGATGGTAAAAATTTCATGGTTAAGTGGAAGCCTCCCATCAACAACAAGATCCAAATATCCGTGTATCTATCTCAATCGAGCCTCTAAACCCTTTAGAGTTGTCAATTTTTCCACTAACCTGTTATGCACAAAAGTCAAATTTTAGAGTTATGTCACCACTAAAAACAAAAGAAACAAAGCTTTGAAACCAAATCCACACACAACACAATGTGGTATTCATACAAAGCCATACAAATAAAATAAACTAAGAACATTGGAATGGAAACAAATTCAAATTATGATGTAGAGCATGGATTCAGGGTATAAAGAATCATTTTTTTGCCACCATAGTGAAAGTTAGCACTTTCTTTCATCCTTGCATATTGGTTTGATGCTTCAAATGATGCATTTCTGATATTGAAAAGTGCATTACCTTATTGAGCTTCTCTTTGTTTCGAGAATAGTTTAATATTCTCTACTTAACAGGGCCAACCACGTGACGGTGGAAGCTCATTTGTCCCCTCCCCCCTCACATCACTCTTAATTCCCCATACCCAATCATATAACATTAATCATTCATTCATCCATTAATAACATATAACATTCATTCATTCATCCATTAATAACATATAACATTCATTCATTAACATGTAACATTCATTAATTAACATATTCACATTCATTCATTAACATATAATATTCATTCTTTTAGTTTTTACATTTATATAGTTTGTCATGATATGATTACAATCACTTTTTTTTTGTTTCTTTTTTAAAGCTACATAAAGCTGAAGTGGAGTATTATTTTCTAAATCAATATATGTCCCCCCTTTAGTTGTTCTACCCTCTACTCATGATCTTAATGTCGCCCTATAGTCATCGCTTACGATGTGGATGTGATTTGCAGGTCTATAACAAAGAAATGTTAAACTGATATGTTTTATTATTATTATTTACAAGTATTTCATTAATTAAAGAACATTAGGAAGTGGTTCTCTTTACGAAGGGTCCACATCATGTTCACGAACCCACATTATAGACTCATGCTCCACATGCTGAACACCCTCTAAATCCTGATCTGCAGTTGAAACATGAAACATTACATTAATTAATACACCAATTGAAATTGAATATGTTTAAAAGAACATGAGAGTGATCCTCTTTACCTGATGGGGGCCACATCATGTTCCCAATCTTCTCTAGCGATCATGCTCAACACGTTGATCACACTCTACACTTGATCTAAAGTTGAAACGAAGGTTCAGTAATTAATACACCAATCTCTCTTGAAAGGTAAATCTCTATCAGCAAGCCTCAAGAGACAACCCCAAGGTCTCTAATGTCAGGTCTTGACAATGCATAAACAACCCAATGATAAATGTGAAAATGCTGGTAATCACAATGGGACCTTACTACAAGAAAAATACTGAATCGATTTTATCAGATATAACAAACTGATGATACTTCAATCCTAGATCTAACCCAATAATCAAAGAAATAGAAAAAGATAAGAGTTTCAAAGAGGCTTCTAAATCTAATATTACTCCTAAGATTAACAATGAAAGTAACTAATACTCGAGATGGATCAATCCCTCAAAACTAATCTCTGTTTGACCAAGATAAATCTACAATCTCATAGAAAATAGTGCAATCTTTTGAGGTATTAAGGTTTTCAAATCATGAACATTCATTCAACAACGCTATTGCAGTTGAAATGAACAAATCTTCACAATCAAACTAGGCACACAAAATATGAATTCCAAGCTAACTTTGCAAAGCAACTAACAATCAGTTGGTTGCGAAAAGTATGGACTGAAGGATTGCTGCAACATTCTAGTATTAAATCACAAACATTATTGAACCCAAACCTAATCTAAACATTAACCTTCGCAAAGAAATTTTAAAGATAGAATAACAAGAACCATGCAAAACAAAAGAGGACAAGTATGGCACCAAATCACAATGTCATTTCTTGTATTCAAATTGTCCACTGTAGCAACAATTCCAGATTTCTATTACAACATTTGCTTGAGAATACCTACTTGCTACTAACTACCTCTGCTCTATAGCAATTTCTAGATTCTAATTACAAATTATAACTATTTCTAATCATTCTAACCCTTTACAAATGAGGCCAAATGCCCAATATATAGAATTCCCCAAGAAACCCATCGGCCAGGCAAGGGTTTTGCAGCAATAACTCAGCACAATGACCCGACCAAGAGAGTCTTCGAAATGGGTCAAACAGGAATTAAATACACATCATGTCCAAGTCAACTTCATAGTCGTAGTGCAGTTCAGACCAATGCGCAGGAAGATGATAGGGAAGCACAAATCGCACCACAACCTATCATTAGCTCTCTTCCCTATTATCTCTGTTATGATCTGGCTCTTCATGTACTTTCAAGAATGTCTCATCCAGGTCAGCAACTGGTGGCAAGGGAAAAACCCTAAGTCATCTTTCGATGGACGTAATCTCATCCCTTGAGCGTTTGACCAACTTATCCCAATCCGCTTTATATTCCAAATACTTATCAATGACCACAAGGTAGGTGGCCGCATCATCCATCTGGTGCTCAGAAACAAAGCCATCATCAAGTGGTGCATAAACATCCTGCCACCAACTTCTCAACTGTTCTAGACTCAAACATTCGGGAGTGATCTTCCTTCGTCCCATCATCATCTCGAAGAAAGCAATGCAGCCATTGTAGACACCAGCTAGGGTGTCATCAATGTGTCTTCTTTGTTTGTAAATCTTTTTCAACACCTTTTTCCTAATTTGCAATGCCTCGAACCATTCCCAAGGTTTGGCAGCTCTAGAGGAAGGAAGAATTCCGTCACTCACAAACCTGTCCTGGGTGTGCTCCATAATTGTTCTAGTTTTTCATAGCAGGAGGTTGGTGTCCTCTTTATCTTGTGCCAACACTTTTTTCAACCACCTGGTTGTCATGATAGCATCCTTTCCAGTTGACAAAATTTCCTTAATAGCTCCATCACCTTTTACCTGCACCCCTTTCAACCAATTCACAATGGCAATAGTGGAGGCTTTCATCTTTTCTAGCTCGGTGATGGTCTCCTGAGGTAGAGGATTTGTAGCAGAGGAAGGAGGATTAATGGATTGCAGTGGTTTCATTAATTCCTCCAAGCACTTCTTGAGATTCTCATTTTCTCTCTTCAGCTCCTACTTGGTTTTCATTTCCTTTCTCAATCTATCCACAATAACTGTGCTGGAGACCTCATAGTCTTCAATATCCCGTTCAACTGATGTAGGCCCTAGGTTAAGAGTATGAACACTGTAATCCTTTCCGACCACATCATTTCTATCTTTATCTGGAGTAGGGGTGGCGATATGAATAATCTTGTTATATGCTTCATTCCTTTCAACCTTTGAGATCACTCTAGCCTTCTTCTTACCTTTATCCTTTCCAATTTTGGCTAACAGTGCATCCCAATTCGGCGGACTATCCTCCACCACAACCTATTTTCTCTTTATCTCTTTATCTAGCCACTCTGGAACGGTGGGCTCCAATTGTGAATCAATTTGCATCTCTCCCTGCTGACCCTCTGATGTTCTTTCCTCTAGATTGTGTTCCTCAAGGGTCTCATCCATCTTTCCTTCCTTTTCAATATGCTCTCCCTCTTGCTCAAGTGATGGATCTTTCATTACCTCTACTTCTCTTGTAGGAGATTCAATTTCTTCAGTCCTAACAGGAGAATTTGTATGTGCAATCAAAGGAGATTGTATTTCTTTTTCAATTTCTACCTTCGCATTATAGAGTTCACCTTCATGAAACTTTTCCCCTTCAATCTCCGGATGACCCTCAGCATCCCTTGACTCACTCAGTTTTCTTTGAGCTTCATGAGTGGGAGGGATGTCATCCTGTGGCCCTTCATGAAGAGTGGCAGGAGGAAAATCTGCCTTAGGCACATCATTCCTTGGAGAGGGAGTACTAGACCCCTTCGTATATACCTTGGCCGTCTCTCCCGAACTTTCAACATCTACCACCAGTGGGGAAGCTTCTTTCTCTTCAGCCTTGGAGCTTTCCTTCTCTGATAATTTTACAATTCTCCTTCTCCTTAGCACAGGAGCATTAGCCTTAGGATTCTGTTTTTTAGTCTCTTTCTATTCAGACTTCTTAGTCCTTGTCCTCTTCTTGGTCTTTGGCTTCCTTTGTTTTTCTGCTTCCTGGGCTTCTTCCTCTTGAATACCTTTTGTCTCTATCTTGGATGGGGAGTCCAACTTACCTTTACCCTTAGGATCTTGCTGCCCCATGGACTCCTCAGAAGTAGAATGGGAAACTAAGTCTACCATCAGGTTGTATGTGCATTTCATTCCTTTACTCTCCAACTCCCACATAGTGTGTTTGAGCCACATCTTAGTAACTTTGATGACTGGCTCCATCAGTTGCTTCAGTTCTATTTGCTCCTCCTCTAACTAGTCTATATCACCAATCATCCTATCTTTTACTGCCTCATAGGCATGAACCTAAACTAAGTTCCCATCATCCTCCAATTGATCAGGAACTGTCCTTACATTATACAATCAGACTATATCCACTAGAAGCCGAGAGAATTTCTTCTTTCTGACCTCATACTCATCACCATAATTGGCCTAGTAGTCCTCTAAATTAACCTTATTGCTATATTCTCTACTGGCCTTCTTTTGAGCCTCGCCTGTGATATCAAATCTGGACCTCTTGGAGTGGAAGGACAAACTAAGAGTACTCATTTCTTCTTCTGAAGCCTAGGCCAAACCAATGGAAGGGCAAACCTTCTTAGTGCCAATCCTCAAGGGGGAGTATCCACCAAACCCAGTCTTATGTTTGTCCTTCTTAATAGTGGCATCAAAATCACAAATTTGTCTTGTTACTTCCAACAATATAATGTGGTCAGTGGGATACTTTGGAAGTCTGTATGGGGCCCTTTGGCAGCCATCAATCCGAATGTAGGAGAAGGCTGGGAACTAAATAAACCAGGCTCCATATTTCTTGATGAGATCCTTTGCTTGATCTAAAATTCTGACATGCTCTGCTTCCTAAAGCATTCTAGTAATATGCATGGTAAATGCATCATTTTCCCTTCTGTAGTTTGAGCTTCCTAAATACAACTGAGGTAAAACCTCATAAATGATATCCTATCCGAAAATTCCCTTTGTGTCCAATCTTGATGAGGGCACAACCCGAGACTTAGAAAATAACCCACAAACAAGAAAATAATTTTATTGTTCAGAAAATGGAGCTTCTTACATGCAGAGCATCTCAAATCCCCAAGTTCTACAACACATGCAAGTTACAGAAAGTTACAGAATAACCCTTTCGCAATATGCGAGCTTGTCCCCCAAAAAGTTACCCAAAAATTAGAAAGCCACCCATAAAAGAGCTCCTCATTAGTTTGGAGCCAAAACAACATTCAAATTTGAGTTTAGGCGGTTTGGCGCCGACAACATGAAGTTCAAATTTCAGACATGCAATTGTTCAAATTTCAAAAGAGCATTTGCAATTGTATCTTCTAGAAAGTGCGCCAACTTCCCGGGGCCATAACTTTTGATCCGGGACTCCGATTCGTGAACTATTTGAACCGTTGGAAAGGTCTCAAAGTCAATAACGTGCTTGAAATCTGTTATGTCAATTTTGGCAAGATTCAAGGCCGTTCCAGGAACTCTAAGTGCCTCAAATATAACTCAGAAGATTTTTCAGGTGCAAATCTGAGAAACTAAAACTGCAATATATTTCCACCCAGGAATAGAAAATAAAAACCGTAAATTGGGAATTTCATTATGACAAAAAGGGTATCCAAAAATGTAAAAACATCTAAAAACTGAGAAACTTGAAATTTAACTATTTTTGGGTGATGCAAGATTGCCCTTACACCACTGGATGCTTCTGCATTAGACACCCAGGGTAATTTGAGAAGTGACCCTGTCACGTCTCAGATGGTGGAGGAAAACCAAAATGGTCAACCTCTGCCTTAGACAACTGGGATGAATCTTCAACAGGCCTTCCTTTCCATCACCAAATATTCTTCATCTTGCGCACGATTCACGGTACTCCTTCCCACATGACTATCAAGATTTCTTCAATCTCCTCCTTTTTAAAGTAGGTTGGAATCCCACCATTTCCATCATTAGTACTTCCTCTATGCCACCTTCATGATACTCTGTCAAATTCGAAATGTTGAACATAGGGGAAATGTTGAATCCATCTGGCAGCTCTACCTCATATGCATTCCCTGAATCATGCTTCTTCAAAATTTTATAGCGACCGAACTTCTTCATCTTTAATTTGTTATATATGTTCCCCTTTGGAAACTTTTCCGCTTTCCTCAAGTGGACCATCACTTCATCCTGTCACGAAACTCCTTATACCTCCTCTTCTAATGCACTTAGCCTTATCGCATATTCATCTTGTTAATATGGTACCATACCAACTCTCATGTATATCCTTGATGTGATTACGCAAAATCTTGACTTCAACACTAATTTTCTTCTCTTGGTCCATCTTCCTCAATTATGGAGCTGTTTTGGGGCTACCTCCATACACAATTTTGAATGGTGATCTACCAGTGCTTCTGTTGATAGAATTATTGTAAGAAAATTTTTCCTTGGGTAAGATCAAGTCCCATCCCTTGGGTTTATCTCCCTACCAAAACATCTAGGTAGGTTACCCGGACTCCTGTTAACAACTCTGTTTTTCCCATCTATTCCATTGGATTAGTTGTGCAGAACTGAACTTCAACTCTATCTTCAGCTTCTTCCACAAGGTCCTTCAAAAGTACCCCACAAATTTGGTGTCACGATCTGAAACAATACTCTTTGGCAGACCATGTAGCCTCACCACCTCTTTGAAGAACAAGTCAGCAATGTGGACTGCATCATGGGTCTTCTGACATGGAATGAAATGTGCCATCTTTGAAAACCTATCAACCACCACAAAGACTGAATCATTCCTTCATTGTGTCCTTGGAAAACCAAGAACAAAGTCCATACTTATATCCTCCCACGGCCTCTCTGGTACATGTAAGGTCTGATATAAGCCTGTATTCTGACTCACTCCTTTAGCAATATGACATAGCCTATAGCTTTGTACAAACTTCTTCACATCCTGTGACAATTGAGGCCAATAATAATGCTCACTGATAATGGAAATGGTCTTATCCTGACCAAAATGTCATGCCATTCCTCCACTATTCTTCTCCTTTATCGGGTTCTCTCTCATGGAACTCCTCGGGATACATAATTGACTTCTCTTAAATAACATGCCATCCTGGATTATGAAATCCAGCCACCTTGTCCTGTCCACTGTAACAGGTTCCTTGCAAGCTTTCCAAGCCTCTGTGAAATCAAGATCTTCTGTGTATAGTGTCTTAAGTTCATTAAACCCAACTACTTCAATCTGCATCTTTGTCATCAATGTATGCCTTCTACTTAAGGCATTTGCAACCCTGTTTGACTTCCCACTCCTATGTTTCAAAACAAAGGTGTAACTCTGCAAAAACTCTACCCATTTCATATGCCTCTGATTTAATTTTCCTTGACTATTTAGGTATTGCAAGGCCTGATGATTAGTATATAGAATAAATTCCTTCGGCAACAAATAATGTCTCCATTTCTTTAATGCTTGAACTATTGCATAAAATTCTTGATCATATACAAAATACTTTCTCTTGGCATCATTTAACTTTTCACTAAAATAAGCAATGGGCTTACCTTCTTGGCTCAACACTGCTCCAATGGCACAACCACTAGTATCACAATCCACCTGAAACACCTTGTTGAAATCTGGGAGGGCTAGAATAGGTTGCTCTGTCACCTTCTGCTTCAACAGTTCAAAATTTTTTGCCGCTCTAGTGCTCCACTTGAATTCTTTTCTATCCCCTCTCATTGTTTCAGTTAGGGGTCCACAAATACTACTAAAGTTTCTAATGGACTTTCTATAAAAACTAGCCAAACCATGGAAAGATCTCACCTCGGTAGCAATTCTTGGGGTAGGCCATTCTAGAATAGCCTTCACCTTCTTTGGGTCCATCTTGAGACCTTCTGTTGAGACAACAAACCCCAAGTACACTAACTCCCTCTTCACAAAACTGCACTTCTTCAGATTAATCAACAGTTTCTCTTCTCTTAACTTCTCAAAGGCTCTCGAATATGCATTAGATGCTCATCCAGCGTCTTCTTGAAAATCAAAATATCATCTAAATACACAATAACAAAACTTCCTAGAAATTCTTTTAGTACCTCGTTCATGAGCCGCATGAATGTGCTCGGTGCATTGGTTAGCCCAAAAGGCATGACTAACCACTTGTACAAGCCCTCTTTGGTCTTGAAGGCAGTCTTCCATTCATCTCCCTCTCGAATCTGAATCTAGTGATATCCACTTTTCAGATCAATCTTTGTGAAGTACTAAGCTCCACTCAAATAGTCCATCAGGTCATCCATCCTTGCCAGGAGAAATCTGTACTTGATTGTTATCTTGTTTATGGCTCAAGAATTTGTGCACATCCTCCACTCCCCATCCTTCTTTGGTGCTAGTACTGCAGGTACTGCACATGGACTCAAACTCTCCCGTATCAAACCCTTTCTCAACAACTCTTGAACTTGTATGTTCAACTCCTCATTTTCTGTTGGAGTCATTCTATGAGCTGCCTTATTTGGAAAACTGGCTCCAAGAATCAAGTCAATCTGATGACTGATCTTCCTTATTGGTGGTAAACCCTCAGGTACATTATCAGAAATAATATCTTGAAAATCATCCAACATCCCAAAAACTTCTTCTAGAACCTTCTCACTATCCTCCTTACTCACTCTAGGAATCAATGCATAACACACACGCTCATACTTCATACCTTCTAAAAAATTTCTTCCATCTACATAACAAATTCTAGCACTACTGCATACCTTTTCTTCGGTCTCCTTCAGGGGTTTCAACTTGTGACGAACCCCATCCTTTGTCAAGGAATAAGTGTTTGCATAGCCATCATGTATAGCTCGCCTATCGAACTACCACGGCCTCCCCAACAACATGTGACATGCATCCATGGGGATGATATCACAGAGTACCTCATCATGGTAGCTCCCGATCTTGAACTTTACTAGGCACTGCTCATTGACCAAAACTTTGTGGTCTTTCTGCAACCAGGCAATCTGATACAGATGCGCGTGCCTTTCCCTCTTCAACTTCAACTTTGTGATCATCTCCTCTGACACCAGATTATTAGTGCTCCCCAGCATCAGCCAATGACATCTGGCTTATTTTTCCTTCCACACTTACCTTATTGCAAAATAGATTCTTCCTGTTTTGGTTCCTTTTCCTCGATCACCAAGGCTCTCTCCTAATCACTAGGGCTTCTCCCTTTAGCATCATCGAATGTTGATTGGGCCTCCTCATCTGCATGTGCAACCCTTCCCACGACAACCGGCCTTTTATTACGCCTTCGGGTGTTGTGGACATTCATAGGCTCAATGCCCTTCTTCACCCTGCTTGGAAACACGTTCCTCTGAAACCACCTCTTTCCGATCTTTGTCCATATCTCCCTAATCCTCTACCTCTTTGTTCACCACTGTTTTGATCACAAGGGCGGTAGAAGTTGTCATTTCTTTGGCTTCGGCTAGTACCCACATCTTCACTTTTCTTTTCGTCATCATTTCAGTTTCTTGAAGATCTTCCATTGCCCCTTCCACTTTGACCTCCTCGTCCATTTTGTTTGCCATCAAATCTTTTGTTCAGCTTCCCTTCCACCTTCAGAGCAAACTGATACACATCCTCAATGGTGGTCATTCTGACTAGGCTTAACTCCTCCTGAATGCTCGGTCGTAACCCATTAAGATATCGGGCTACCCTCTCCTTATTGGCCTTTGTGTGACCTATTTTGATGATTATTTTGTGAAAATCTTCAGTATATTATTTCACAGATTTGCTTCCTTGCTTCAACCCTTGCAATTTCTTCAACAGATCTAACTCGTAGTCCACTGGTATGAGCTGCTTCTTCAGTTTCTCTACCATGCAATCCCATCTGGTGATCTTGACTTTTCCTCTTTGATTTCTTTCCAACTGGACCTCTTTCCACCAAATAATGGCATGGCCCTTTAGCTTCATTTTCACAAACTTAACCCGATCTGGGTCCTCCATTTCCTCATACTCAAAATATTCTTCTAGCTCGTTGATCCAGTCGATCAACTCTTCTGGGTTCAAACTTATAGAATAACTGGGGACTTTCGCTCTGGGTCTTTTCCTGATCTTCAAAATGGCCCTTATTAGCTGCATTTGGTCTTGATCAATTTCTTCTTCTTCCTCTTTTACATTTGAATCTTCTTCCTCTCCTTCATCCTCACTTTCCTCCCTTAGGTTTAACCCTCTTCTCAACTGCTCTTGTAACGCATCAATCTATTTTTGGAGGGCTACCAGTGCATCTCTTCCACCAGCATTTATGTCACCTCGACCACCTCACGGCACCACCATGCCTACCGGACATCACTCTTGGAGGCATCTTTCTTCTAGCCCGCCAACCCACAACCACGGTCTAGTGCGGCGCCTCATGATGAAGCGATCTATCTACATCAAGAAACACGCTCACGATACCACCATTTGATGAGGGCACGGCACGAGACTTAAATAACCCACAAACAAAGAGAATAATTTTATTATTGAGAAAATGGAGCTTCTTACATGTAGGGGATCTCAAATCCCAAAGTTCTACAACACATGCAAGCTACAGAAAGCTACAGAATAACCCTTTCGCAATATGCGGGCTTGTCCCCAAAAAGTTACCCAAAATTAGAAAACCCGCCCATAAATAGAGCTCCTCATTAGTTTAGAGCCAAAACAACATTCAAATTTGAGTTTAGGCGGTTTGGCGATGAAAATTTACAACATGAAGGTCAAATTTCAAAAGAGCATTTGTAATTGTATTTTCTAGAAAGTGTGCCAACTTCCCGGGGCCATAACTTTTGATCCGGGACTCTGATTCATGAACTGTTTGAACCGTTGGAAAGGTCTCGAAGTCAATAACGCGCTTGAAATTTGCTACACCAATTTTAGCAAGTTTTAGGGCCGTTCCAGGAACTCTAAGTGCCTCAAATTTAACTCAGAAGATTTTCAGGTGCAAATCTAGGAAACTAAAACTGTAATATCTTTCCACCCAGAAATAGAAAATAAAAACCATAAATTGGGAATTTCATTATGATGAAAAGGGTATCCAAAAATGTAAAAACATATAAAACTGAGAAACTTGAAATTTAACTATTTTTGGGTGATGCAAGATTGCCCTTACACCACTGGATGCTCCTACATCAAATCCTCTATAGGGATGGAATCTAGCTAGTGCATAGACCAAATATGAGGTCATTGTGAAGGTCTTTGTTTGCAACACATTGGACAATTGTTTATGAATTACTTGGCTGATGACCCCTGCCCAATGGTAATTAATCTTTTCTTGTTCCATCCTCACAATCGAATGGCACATCCAATTCTCAAATGTACCAGCACTCCTCAATCCAAGCACCCTGCTAAGAAAGGTGATGGCATCATAGTACTCCTTGATTTTTTCTTTGTACAGCTACTTAGGCAACTTGGAATAGTGGGACTTGAGCTTCTCCAGCCAGGAGTTGATCAGCTGCTGTGACTTCATAGTTTGGTCATCGTAGAACTCTTGAGCTACCTCAATGGTGAATCCCACCACATGAGATATGTCTGGCATATCAAATGTTTGGGAAATGGAGACCAGGTTGAGATTTGCAACAACTCTCCCTTGAGGACCAATTATCCTCTCTATATCCTGATCATAGTGCCTGGCACACTCAAGGACTAGCTCATAACACTACACCGTGGATGGGAAACTAGGTACATGTGACAACCCTGATTCCATCATTCTTCTAGTCACCAAAGGAGGATCTTTGGATGCCATTCTTGCTTTAAATTCCTCATAGTCCCAGAGGCCAACATTTATATCAGTGACTTCTAACCAGACAAGTGATCTTACTCTTAGGGACCTTGCTCTTGATGTCTAGTTTAATCCTCTTTGCATCGGATAATGAGGAACCAACTACTGCTTTGCTTGATTCAGCCTGCACTCAACATGAAAAACATAGTAAAAACCATAGGAAAGCAAGGTTATTCCATTAGAACACCATTAGAATGCATCTCATATGGTCAAAGTGTTATTAAAACCCATATAAAATGACCACAACAAATTTCGGGTTTCAAGACCATCCGCAGAATCTGAGCCAGAGAGGAATTTTTGGAAATTCCAGACCGATCGGATTCCAATGGAATAACCAGGAAATGCCTACTTAATCATTTTTCATCGATAAATTCACATGGGAGATCCAAATATGACATAAAATAATCATCAAATGCATCATGAATTGTAAATAGATCCAATTATCTCACATTCCTTTATGTTTCATCAATTTTCAGGAAAATCCGCTAGAGACGGATTCCCATGAAGAACGAGCCAAAGAGGAGACTTCGGAAGATCAGGGAGATGATGGATTTCAGAGAAATCCAGACATGATAGAAATCCACAAATAGGGAAAAATCCTTAACCAAAGGAGATTCCTAGAACGAAAGTTTCAGCAAGAGTCAATCATTTCGCCAATAAGTCTCGACGACTTCTAAGGAGTCTCAGTGAAGCAAATGAGTGTATTTCAGCCAAACAAATTTCATTCGGAAAGAAGTCACGTCGAATGGGGCACGTCTCACCGGAAGCAAATGTGAAAGTCATGTCGATGAGAGATTTTCTTCAGTATAAAGTCACAGCGAATTTCCCTTGTCTCATCGACCATTAGAGTTTAAGTAATCACTTCGGCTAGACTAAATTTTGTCTATATGATGTCTCAATGAACTTATAGAGTCCTGCCGAATGTCAATGAGGAACATCTCGATGTGACCAGCGGGTAGTCAGGGTAAGGTCTTAGCGACTTCGTTATGTCTCCCCGACAGAAGATCACTCAACAAGAGTAGGATATGTTTGGCGAAAGGTCTCACCGAAAGATGGAGGTCTCAACGATAGAACGGAAGATCGGCAAGATGAAAGGAGCCCGCTATGAGCTCTTGGCAATGAGGTTTGTCTTGTCAACAGAAAGACTTTTGGCGTGAGAATTATTGCATCCTGGCAATCAAATACAAACACACGAAAGGCTTCGGTGAGACACAGGATGACCTACATGACATCTCTCTGACCTCGAAGGGTTACAACGAATGAAAAGAGCAGAGCTCAGCAAAAGTGAAATGTGCCCAATGGGAGGTCTCGCAGAAGCATGAATGCCTTAGCAAAGCAAATGAATATCGGTAAGACCACTAGATCCCACTATGACCTCCTGTCGACTTGGGCCTATCCTGCTGAAAGCGAATATGAACGAAGCATGTCGATGAGACATTTTCTTACGGGGTGAGGTCTCAGTGAATCCTCTTTGTCTCACCAACAGAAATAGGAAACATTATTAGCGTGAAAACGATACTGTCACAGTGATGACATATGAACTCAGGAAGGCTTTCGGTGAAACACTTTGGTGATCGGTATGATATCTCTCCACCCTTGAAGGGTTACAGCGATGAAAATTTGGGAGGGACAGAGAGTCACGATTTCACCCAGACACTAAACCAACTAGGAATTTTGAAAATTCAAACATAGGGCAAGTCAGGGATGGATCTTTCATGAATTTTCTTTGCATTCTAGGTCAATTTTAAGATGAGATCACCTGATATGGCACTGCCCTAGGTCCAAAATCCTACTCATCCGCCATTAGCGCACAGTCAAGCTCAAAATTTAATTGTTTCCACTGTTAAGTCATCACTAGGGTTTACTAGTTACTCTTAGGAAAGATTCATTAAAATGCAGATGGACACATGAACTCAAAACTCACCTGGGAGATGACAAAGGATGCAATACTGAACAACCCTAGCATGAAATAAACAAATACACAAGAATTCAAATCCCACAAGCTCTCACAATACCAATATGCCTTTCATAATTCAATTCAGAGCAGAGCAATTAGACACATACCATTATAAAGCGGGAATTGATCTCAGAAGCAACAAATGTGAAACTCAATGTGGTCTACAACAAACATAGGTGATAATGCACAAGAAATCACCACCAAATGAGACCAATTCAAAGCCAAACACCCAAATCAAAGCCAAAAGCTCAAATGACAAACTCTAAGGATGTGGCCCTCAACTCAGACGATGGAAAAGATAAGCAAGATGGCACAAAGGTCTCAGGAATCAAGTAAAATCTAGCCTTCAAAGCATGTACGAAGCCATTAATGCAGCTGATAAGACAGTCATGAAACTCGAGAAAACACTTAAGCATTCAGAATAGACATCTAAGCACGTTCCTAAGTAAGGAAAAACCTCAAAAGAAAGGGCCAAAACACCAAAACCAAAGCGAAAGAGGGTCCCTACTTTTAGCGGGGCGTGTGTGCAAAAAACTGCACAACATTTACCTGATGGGGCCACATAATTTTCTTGATCTTCTCTAGCTTAATCATGCTCAACATGTTGATCATGCTCTACATGCTCTAAAGTACCGGGATGCACACCATGACCTTCATCTATAGGTCGTGCTCCACCCTCACCAGGCTGCATTCCAATGTCATGTGCAGTATTATCATTGCTTGAATGTTTAAAACAAGTAGGCATGTAATTACTTTATGGTCGAAATTAATATTGAATAGATTGAACAAGTATTCAATTTTAAATAAACTTTATTGAGTTTATTTACCTGTGTGTCAGATATAGTGGAAGATTGTGTTTGCCCAGTCAAGACTCTTAGGCGTTCAGCCATGACTCCATAGCCTTACTAGAAGGCTATCTTCAGGTCCTCTTATGTGGGAACACTGTTGAATTTAGAGCCCTACATTTTTGCATAAGATCATAAATTTTGCTTCTATGGTGTGATAAAACCAAAATTGTTTTCAATTTATTATTTGGATACAATATTTCATTTATTGATACTTATAATTCGTGCAGCTAATTTCATATAACCACCAGAGCCAAGTTTGTGCTACCCTTGTTTTTCTAGTCTTTCCTTTGTTGCCTTTGATGTGTCGGGTAGCCTATGAAAAGTTTGAAATACGTTAGATTATGTAAAAAGAAAGAGTAATCAATATATAATTACATTGTTGATAGTATCATATACCTTCTTTGGCCTAGTGGTGTCTTTCCATTTTTATTTTTAGCCTTCTCCTTTCCATCTGACACCAGGTCCTTCCACTCCCTCTATGAAATCATGGGTGAATGCTCGTACTTTTTTTATTGTCTAAATGTGACCTATATTGGTCCCTCACATACTTTAGATAGGTACCAGCTTTCTTAAGGGCCTTGGTTTGGTTGACTGTTTTATAACTGAAGAGCACAACTAAACAGTTAATGAGCTCATCTTTTAAATTCTGATTTTGGGCATTCCATCATGTACCTATGGTGGGCTCAAAGAGCTCCAATGTAATATCACTTAGATGTTTATAAAAAACATCATTTCCTACAAAATGATCATGGGATCAATAGTCTAAAAAGAGCGATCAATAAATAAATTTTGATTGGATTATATATAATAATAATTAAAATATTTTAAAGTACCTGGGACCTTCTCTATCTTTATGGGAATGAAATCCTCAGTCACCACAAATGTGACTGATAATGTTCTTGTACTAGTAATACAGGAAGATCTAGGAAATGCTACTAAAATATCACTAGTACTAGTGGCCTTTGCATCCCTAGGTACATGTCCTGACTCATGTTCTGGCATATGTTCGGTGCCAGAGGGTGCACTAATGGATGCTTGTATGGTATGTGTCATTGACATTTCAAACGATAATATAGGCATGGATGATGGGGTCAGATGATGTGATGCATGTGCAAGAAGATTAGGATGGACACTTGTACCAACCCCTACTCCTCGGGCAGCACTTACAGTACCTTGATCATGGCCAGGAGCATCATGAGGACGCAAAAAATCCTGTAAAAACAACACATATTTTAGTTCATGACATAAAATAGTACAAAATATAAAACCATAAATGAACTTATGTTATAATTAAAGACCTCATGACAACTTACTTGCAAGTTTTGTGATCTCTCAGTTAATATTTTAACCCTCTCTCTTATCTCATCTATTTGAGGCACTATGAATAACAACTTAAGAATTTCTTCTTTGCATTTTTTTTGGGTCTTCCTTATCATATCGAGAGGGTTTGTTGAATAAGCAATGTCATCATCACATAATAATGACTGCACCTCCCTATGGATGCTCTCGTCTACTGCTGGTGCCTTTCCCTAATCAGTCGACTGCAACAAGAATATTAAAAACATTATCAAAATTAACCCAATAAACTTATGAAAACAACATAATAATAAAACATTTTGCTTGTATCTAATTGTACAATTACAATGAGGTAAACCTGTCGGGTAGAAGTGCTTGGAGATACATCACGATCTGTGCTATGGGCCAGAGCCTTCTCCATACGATCAATGTCTCGCTATGACAAAAATTAAATATAAAAAATTATTACCAAAATGAAACCAATAGACTTACGAAAAAAAACATAAAAATAAAATGGTATATTGGAGTCATTAATTGGAGGATGGGTAAAATGGTACATAGTATGTACCACCCCCATAGTAACTGTGTTTGTAACTAAGCGATTCAAATTGTAATCGATTAGCAACTCTTCCCCTGCAGTTATTGATTTTATCGCACATATGAATACATGGTTTCCCTCGTGCGCCTCAAATATGCAATTGGGTTGCTTATTTGTTTACCCAGGTCATGTACTATTTATAAACCCTACAATATTCCCTGATGCTTTTGGCCTTCCATCAATGTACATAGCCACTCCTTTATTTTGATCCTTCTCTTTTAACTGTATATAATTTTCTGACAGTGCATGTACCTATGCATACTTCGTGTATATCGAACTAGTTGCATCCA
>VDFB02189294.1:0-29298 GCA_007258455.2 Sequoia sempervirens | reverse complement strand
AAAATCTTTTAACTAAATCAATTCAATATTTAATTAAATTCAAATTTTTAATTTCAAAAAATAAACATTCATTCTCATCATTTGAGATCCTTTATGAGGATGCATCTCCTGACCAACTACAAAATCACCATATTGCAAATAGATAAACATCCCATACTTCTTCAATTCCATCAGTTAGCCAATCTTTTATGTAAATCTTCAATATTTAATTAGAGTTGAATATTCTGCAACAAAGCACTTTATTACTTGCACACGGCCATGTAAACCAGTCATTCTCACCAAACGGCTCTTCAAACACGCGATTTTGCCTCTCCACTCGCCAACAATACTTGTGTGGGCGTGGCAGGCACAACCTTAGGAATTCAGCACTTGGAATAACAAACAGAAAGGTGCAGGGGGAGACACTTGATTTGCAGGGCGAATGAAGAAATGAAGGCTGGGCTTGATGGAGAGGGAAAGGGAAAAGGACATTAATGTTGATGTTCAGGTGATTAAATGGGAAGTTTATGTGGATGAAGTGGTGCGCATATGGAGTTTGCGGAGCAGCGTGGAGACGGCCACAGCCAAGAGACACGACCTCTTCGTTAAACTGGATGCCAAACTCCAGGTTTTTCTCATTTGCCCTATCCAGTATTGGCACTCTTCTCCCTCAAAGAATGGAGCTTGCAAGTTTCCACATTTCCAATTTCTTATTTCTTCGTTTAATCTTTGAGTTCGTAGATAAATTTGTATTTGAAATGCACGCTTCTTTTTGTTTTTTGTTTTCGTTCTCGTTCTTCTCTTGTTTTCGGTCCCTGTAGACGAGTCGACGGGAGTGTGATCGATCAACTAACTGGATAATGCTCGTTTCCCATACTCACAGTTGGGAAGAACTTGGCAAGCCAAAAGACAAGATTCTACAATTCACACAAATTCCCAACCACGATGGCTTAATTCAACTGATCCTACGACGGAGTAATTCAGAAATTTTAGTTTTTATGTCAATTTCATAGCTAATAAGGAATAAACCAACAGCTCGTCAAAGAATGTAATTTCCCAGAGAACCAAGTCGAAAATGGGAGTTCTCAGCCACTTGAAAAGAGTATTATAACTATTTCAACTTCTTTTCATTTAATTTTGCTCTGGATGGTGCTGCTTAATGGTTGGATGCATCGTTTTCTAATAATTAAAGGAGGGTTCTAATGGGGTCCTCATCCTTGCTTAACATCAAAAAAGAGTTTTACAAACAAACAGGCCCTGAGCCATGTACAAGGTAAAACTATAGCTTAAATCTACTTGTAAATGGCCAAGGCTTAAAACGACTCGAAAAAGAGCCATCATCAAACAACAAGCAACAAAACATGAGCAAAACAATCTACAGCATTCCCCAGCCAGCTACATGTCCACCAGCTTCATCGTGAGAAACATCCCTCACTTTTTCCTTCACATTAGGGAATTAAATGCCATGCGCCCTTTCCTTGTTTTTGGAAGCCTTATGGCACACGCCGTCCTTGAGAGCAGGGGGAGTATACACTCTAGACACTTCTAACAAGCCATTTCTGTGGGAGACCAGCAATTTTTTTTACTACAATATTAATATCAGCAACATATTTCCTTACCTACTTAAGCCCATTGCTTGTCTCCTTCCTATTTCAGAGCTTTAACCTCAGCAATGGAAGACACTGTGGTAGCCAGAGAGCTCCGAGCAGCACTGACATCCTGCCTCCTCTTCTGGAAACCCACGCACTCCACTCTCTCATACTTAAAGTTGCAGCAGCCAAGCTTTAGCAATCGGGTTGGAGACTTTTGCCTCCAAGCCAAGCCGAAAATCATAAAGGATTGGACCTTGTGAACAAGCAACACCGGTATCATCCACACCTTACTGGCCTAGATATATTTGGTCAATGAAATAGACCCAGCCACAGAACAATAAAAAATGACCTTCAATCTCATAGTTGAAGCCAACCCCTTAAAATGGGGATCTCTACCTATAGTCGAACCCTTATGAACCATAACACCAACCAGACACTGCACTACACTTCTACACACTGCAAGAACCAGAAACAGACCATAGAGAAACACCACACAAAACAACAAAAATAGTCAATGATATCACTTTTCTCCTTGAGCTCTTTCATCCTGATGATGGATCACGGAGTGTGATCCGAAACATCGATGCAAAAAACTCTCACACAATCTAATCCAAAAATTGTTGTAACATTAAACAAAAATAGTCTCCAAACAGCTTAAGAAATAAGAAGCCATGAGTGTCACATGCAGGAAGCGTTCAGTCCACAGCCAGAGCCTACCTAAGCTATCGCCAAATATACAATTGCCAAAGAACACTCATTTAAAAGAAAATATAGAAGATGTTAAATTATATGATCAGATCGAAATGCACAGAAAATTAACTCAAAATCAGACACAATAACACAGCAGATACCCTGGGAAAACCCTCCTCTTGAGGGAGAAAAACCCAGCAACAAAGATCTCTCTTATTTATATAAACAGTGGTAACAATTCACTTTACAATGAGGCCAAACACAAGGCCAAAAATCTGTACCTTCACCAGATACAAAGAACAGATACAGACCTGCGCTTCAAAGAGTATAATTCTGACCTTCAAGAATATTCGCAACTGAGCATTAGATAAACTTCGAACTCAGCACTTGAAGAAGATTCGCATTTGACACAAGAAGAAGTTCGCACTTGACTTGATCCTTGAACAAATTCGTTCTTAGAAGAAATTCGCACTTGAAGGTAATTCGCACTTTCTTGATGATTTTACAAAGGAAGGATGAACCTTGTATATATACAAATTAGAGAGGTCGCACCTCTTCATATCATAAGGTCGGCCAGAATAAGTATTAATTACAAATCATAAAGAATGTTGGCCAGAATACAATATTAATTTCAAATCATAAAGAATGTCGGCCAGAATACAATATTAATTTCAAATCATAAAGAATGTCGGCCTCAAGTGAAATCGTAATGTTGCCAAGAGAGGCGCTCAAAATAGATGACTCTTATAAATAGCCGATAGGCTACATTTATTATGTCTACACTCGTGGCTGGAAGGATGAACCCGAAGCTGCTCAAACCATTAACACTCCCTCTCAGCTAGGGAGAGAACTTCCAGCTGCTCAAGACAAATCAACATGATGTTAGAAATCGCCTCAATACGATATCCACCATAAAGGCAACAACCATGCTATGGTGTGTACAAGTGTTCATCACTTGCGTGATGTCATCACCTCAACGTGACATTCTCCACAAGGCAAGATATGTCATGGAGTCCGTAATGTCCCCTTTCAAGCCTCGTTAGTTCCTCGGTGACCGTTAGCCTTCCTTGGGAACCCGAGGTTGCCTAGTTAAAAATTAGGCTCTTAATTTGAGGAGGTCACAAGTTCGGAGATGTCGCTTTTAATGGCTGATTCCTCTGGTTTTCGAGGGCTTCGGCAGTTGGCGCGATCATTCCGCATTCTGTACTTTTTGGAATTTACTATTTTTAGTAAATTCTATTTTTGGCAGTTTGGCAGATGATGTTCAGCTCAGTTGACTTCCTGTTTCAATGGTCAGATGTTTGGATCAGTTTTGGCTTCAGTGCACCTCCGGAGGGATAAGTTAAGTTATTTCATTAAAGGCACATTTAAATATTATAATTTAATGTTGACCTTGGGCTTAGAAGTAATGACTTAAAGATGTTTTAAAAAGGGGCCATTGAGGGTGGCGCCCTCATTAAATGTTTATTTTAATTATTGCCTAAGTCAAGCAAGATGATGTGGGGCGCACTTTTCAAGATGGACTTTTAATTAAAATATCATTTATTAATCCTTGAAGGAGAAAGTACGCCTTCTTGAGGGGATCAGAGAATTTGACCTAAAAGATGTTTTTAGGGTTTCTTGAAGTGAAACGAAACTTATAAAAGGAGGGCTTGTGCATCAGTTTGGGAATCTTGGAAAATACACCGTTATGCTGCCGGATTGAATCTGGATCACTTCGAGGGATGAAGACCTCCTAACCATTGGGCATCACTTCGTGTTTGAGAAACAACATCTAGTGGTGAATTTCAGTCTAGTTGTAAGTGCATCTTAGTTTATTGATTGTCTTTAGTTTTGCATTGTAGAAATCTGTTATTGGCATTATATTGTTTCAGCTTATTGTACTGTTCTAGACAGCAGATTGCATGTTTTGTTCATAACTCAAAAAAGACAAAAAAACTCATTCTGGGTAATGCCTCATTCTATAAGTTTGTCCTAGGCGCCCATATGTTCTAGATCTTAGATTTTTAGGAAGTGTATTCAATTTTTAAGAGAAGATCGATTCTTTCAGCAGGGCCGTACCATGTACTTGCATGGAAATCTGTGCATTAATTATTAGAGACATTTTGGGTCTGTTTTAAGAGTTTAGTCTAGGCGCCATATTGTTAGGAATATTGTGCTATGCTAATCATGTCACTTGAGCAAGTTTACAGAGGGTTATGAGCATTTGATTAGGTTTATGGACTGCTGTTCAATCTTTCAAGGAGCAGATTTGTAACAGGAAACAGAAAACAGCAGCTTGATCTTGAATCATTTCGATTGTGGTATGCATTCCTAAGATTAAAGTAAACTCTCTTTGATGCAATATTGTTCTATTGTTGTCACATTGAAGTTGGCAGGCATCGGCATCTTATTCTTGTAATCTGTCAGTAGTACTGGCAGTTTCTCATTTATTGCTCAAATCTGATTGTGATTCAGTATTCATTAAAAGTTATTGTAATTGTTAGATCTCCGCCCTATGGTCGCTACTATTCCACTCCGGGCTAGAAAGCACATTCTGGGTGTTGAGGGTTTTCAGTTTTCGGCAATTTCCTTCAAGCAGTAGTTTTTGTATTCAGCATTTTCTTTCAAGCAGTAGTTCTGTATTTACTCCGTCATATGGTCGCCCCTCACTCCGCATCGGATTGGGTAGCACATACTTGACGTTGAGTTCCTTTCTGCAAATAGATTAGAAGACCCTCTGACCAATGCTCACCCTCAGCGGTGCCATTCTGGTTAGGGTTGCTTTCTTGCACGTTTCGGTTTATCTATCTAACCTTAACGGGTGCATGTTTGTAATTTGTAATTTGAATCATTGAAAAACAAAAAAATTTTGGCTCGGTATATCGTAGAAGTCTCACACATGACATCCACCATGACTCAGCAGCTCGGGGAGGGTGGAAACAAGGGCTTACACTCGTAAATGCCCTCCGCCTCTCGTGAGAAAAAATGCATTAACAGGATTTGCACCTCAAATTTCTTCCGCCTCGTAAAGAAAATACACAAGGGCTTGCACCTCAAATTCTTCCATCTCTGTATTGAAAATGCATTAACAAGGGCTTGCACCTCCTCAAATTCTTCCGGCTCCTAAGAAAAATGCATTAACAAAAGGACTTGTAACCCCTCAAATCTCCGGCCTCGTAATAGTACTGTATTAACAAGGCTTGCACCTCAAATTCTTCCGCCTTTAAGAAATGTAATAAATAAGGGGGCTTGGTAACCTCTCAAATTCTTTCGGCTCCTCGTAAGAAGAAAATGCATTAACAAGGCTACACTGATACTGAGACTCTTACTCAATCAAGGCTGAATTCTCCACCATACCAAGCTTATCTCGGAAGTACTCAAACTTTATCCTGGCGAGAGGCTTGGTGAGAATATCTGCCGTTTGCTCATTAGTGCTGATGTACCTTAACTGTACAGCCTTCCTGAGTACCATATCTCTGATATAGTGGTACTTGATCTCAACATGCTTGGTTTTGTCATGAAACATAAGATTGACAGAAAGCTTCACACAACTCTAATTATCACAATGAATGATAGTAGGCTCCATTGATTGTCCAACAATCCGCAAGGAGCTGCACGGTCGTAAAACCGCCGAAGCTGCCATACAAGCTGCATCGTACCTACCGTAGTTCCACGCTACGATGACCGCTTCCTATTGCACCGAAATCATAGTAGATCCCAAACTCAAGCAACAACCGTAGGTGTTTCTTCGGATCTGCGGACAATAACCTCGCCCAATCAATCAAGAAACCATGTAACTCCAAGTCTCAGACTGGCGAGTACCAACCTTATCTAACCGTGTCGCGGCATTCGTAGATATGTTTAGCGTAAATAAGATGTATTTAATTCGATCACACATAAATTGGCTAAGTGCACTTACTGCATAGCAAATGTCAGGTCTAGTGTTAACTTGATACATCAAGGATCCAAACAGTTGTCTGTACAATGTAGGATCCACCAAATCTGAACTAGCTGCAGCCTCCTTCAATTTAAGTAGATTGGTCTCCATAGGTGTAGACATGGATTTGCAATCCATCATGCCAAATCTCTTAAGTATATCAATGGTGTACTTCCCTTGACTTAGAATCATTTGATCTATTTCTCATGTACTTTGCCAAGGGAGGTAATGTATGAGCTCCAAGGCCCTCAAGTCTCAAATTCAAGTCAATTCCTTCTTACATTCAAGAATCAGGTGATCTTCTCTAGTAAGGATCAGATTGTCAACATATAAAACCAAAATTAATGCATCACCATTGATTACCTTGAAGCATCATTCTTCAAGAAGCCCAAACTTAATAGGTACTGATCAATCCTTTCGTACCATGCACGAGGAGCCTGCATAAGACCATACAAGGCCTTCTTCAGCTTGCAAACATGTGACTCCTCCCATGTACCTCGAAATAGTGAGCAACAGGAGCAAATGTTTCTTCATAATCAACTCCCTCTTTCTGTGAAAACCCACGAGCTATGAATCTTGCCTTGTACTTCTCAATGCTTTCATCTGCATCTTTAAGTACGGGCTGTCCTCTCAGAACACTCTATTCTTACAACATTGCAATCTTCACTTCTTCTCAGCGAGTCACTGAACTCCCTCTTGATTCCTACTTCAGAGATTGCAAAGAAGACTTCTGGAAGTGAACTCCCTCTAGCCACCAACTCAGCCTCATGGCTGCAAGTTGTGACTTCATGCTTGAACATTTCTTTGGTCGGCATGACTTCCTCATAAGATGCCTCAAGCTTTTCATCACCAGACAATCTCTCACCACCACCTTGCTCCTAGAAATGTCCTGAAAGCATTTTAGAGAGAGATTACTAATAGTTTATAATTATCCAAAGAAATATCAAGGCTAGAATCATACAAAGTTTACTATCTTAGATTATAGCATGAATACATGAGAATTTATGAACAATATTGAAACATGAATAAGTAAATTAACCTATAAGAGAAATATATCAAAGAAACTTATCTTTACTGATTCTGACATATCTTCATTCTGTCTTTACTGCTCTTGTAAGTGCTCCTCTCAGCACAACAAAAGACAATCTCCTCAACAAAAAATTCTTAGCTACATTATGCAGTCAGAATGTAGAACCAGACTTCTCAATAAGTCAAGGCTCTACCACAGTTCATGCATATAGAAAGTGATGACGATGTGGTCAACCAATCACAATCATCATTGTAGTTCTCCTTTTATTTCTGAGTCACACTCAGAAATCTAGCATGAAACAACTCACAAAGAATGGTGTCTCCAAAGGGTCTTATCCCACTTGCTAAACACTATTCAAGAGAAAACATGATCTTACTATGCATACACAATCAAATAAACGACATCAGATCTGCACGACTCTGCAGACTGAAATTTTTGCCCTAGATTTCAAAACAAGAATGAACAATAATAAGATACTTATCTTGTTGAAATCATAATGCTTTTCGGGTCATATCTGTCCCAAGGTCAGACCCAATGTCCAAAAGGAGAAGCTAAAAAACAGCAGTGAGACCTCAGCTGAGTGATGTTTCTTAGGAGAGCTTACACCAGCATCATACAAAAAAATTCAGAGATGACAAATACTCCATTCTGATCTTCCTATTCTTCAAAGGATCTTTATGCTAGAGAACACAATTCAAGAGAGAATACAACCTCTAATCACACAAGATCCAAATAAATGAAATAACTCAACAAACATAAAAAATACTTATCTCTTGAGATCATAATCTCCTTAAGTGTTGTGTATGTTTGCACTTGTCTTTCCTGTGAAATGCTTTCGCAGTCAGAAGGCATGAGACTCCTCTGCCTTATGAATTACATGTGAGGGCAAGCTCATCCTTTACTCACAACAGCGGCTCATTAAACCTTAGAGGCAATTAACGAGCTTCTTTCCTTCACTTTACCTGCGCCAGGAAGATTTCAATATGGCAGTAGTCATAGTAGGCTCATATATATACTTGCCAGCATCTGATAGATACCAGACACTACACAAATTCGAGTATGCCCTAATTTCGATCCTTCTGAGCTTTAGACCCGCCAATATTCTGATGCAACTTCAGGAAAATACCAGTCACAGCTGAAGGAATTATTTCTCAGAATGATCCAACCCAAGGAGATGAATCTGATCTTCTCACAGTGTTACACATACATGAATGACTCATTTCCAAACGGAGTTCCAAATGACTCAAATCAATATAAAAAAAAAGGTGATTCCTGGCCCAATAACCATCTGGACATCACATAACATCTTTTAATCAACTGCAGTAAAAACACCTTTCAGATCTCCAGATAGGGATTCTCCAGATAGGCTAAAATCTTTCTTTTACTGCTGTAACAGCAGTAGTGCAAACTCAGGTATTTTAATGACTATGACAACAATACAGAGTCAACAGAAGGCAGTCTCCACAGATTGAGGATATATATATGGTGCGATAAAGAAATTATCCCCTCACGGGATAAAATAAATCTCATGGTTAAATCGATATTCAATCTTAGACTCATCATGATATTTTTCTACACCTCCTCCAACATAGAGAAGCTTTCAAATTTAACAAAGGAGGCAATAATTAATCACGATCTCCCATCAGTCACCAGATTCTAAGCAATTATCAATGTCGACCTTGCACTAAAATATAGGCAATGAAGGAAATGCAAACCTGCTGTAGTAAATCGAGGTTCCTCAATTCTGATGACGGGTCCTCAGGGTTAGACACCTTCCCGCAATGCTTATTTGCTGATCTGGTTGTCGATGGAGATGTCGACTAAGCTTTCCGGTAAGAGTGACGCAAGTCACGGGATTTCAATGATTTCCTGAATAGTGTTGTTCGACGCCAAATATTCATCCGCTATAACATATCCATGATTCCTTGCTGTGTAATCCATGTAATAAGCAGGCAGTGCCAGTGTCTCAGTCTTTACTCCAACGCTGATGGAACTTTAGGCCACCATACCAAGGAGCAACTTAAAAAATGCCCGATACAGAATGAGCCAAGTCCCTGACTATGGTGAATGAGAGTTGCCGCTAGTAATCGCGCCCCCACTGTAGACCCGAAGAACTTTACACATCGAACAGGCCTTATCATAAACTTGATGCTTGCCATTACCTGAAGCAAATCTGATCGGATCTTTCTTATACCCGCTCTGATACCATGTTAAATTATATGATCAGATTGAAATGCATAGAAAATTAACTCAAAATTAGACACAATAACACAGCAGATACCCTGGGAAAACCCTCCTCTTGAGGGAGAAAAACCCAGCAACAAAGATCTCTCTTATTTATATAAACAGTGGCAACAATTCACTTTACAATGAGGCCGAACACAAGGCCAAAAATCTATACCTTCACCAGATACAAAGAACAGATACAGACCTGCGCTTTAGACAGTATAATTCTGACCTTCAAGAATATTCGCAACTGAGCATTAGATAAACTTCGAACTCAGCACTTGAAGAAGATTCGCATTTGACACAAGAAGAAGTTCGCACTTGACTTGATCCTTGAACAAATTCGTTCTTAGAAGAAATTCGCACTTGAAGGTAATTCGCACTTTCTTGATGATTTTACAAAGGAAGGATGAACCTTGTATATATACAAATTAGAGAGGTCGCACCTCTTCATATCATAAGGTCGGCTAGAATAAGTATTAATTACAAATCATAAAGAATGTCGGCCAGAATACAATATTAATTTCAAATCATAAAGAATGTCGGCCTTAAGTGAAATCATAATGTTGCCAAGAGAGGCGCTCAAAATAGATGACTCTTATAAATAGCCGATAGGCTACATTTATTATGACTTCACTCGTGGCTGGAAGGATGAACCCGAAGCCACAAAACATTAACAGAAGACTGCAAGGGAAGTGTGTCAAACATGGGGAACTCCAAACATTAACAGCTCAAAACATTAACAGAAGACTGCAAGGGAAGTGTGTCAAACATGGGGAACTCCAAGCCACAAGCCACCTTTAATGACCAAACCAACATAAGAACAAAGACACAACATTAATGTATCCCCTCATTTTAAAAGAGAGCTTCCAAACCACACCAAGATGACATCTAATCACTTAGCAAAACCATAAAAGGGGACTGTTGTACCCAAAATATTTTTTTTGGCATTCTGTATAAATTGAGCTAAATCTTGTTAAAATGCCATATAAAGTCTGTTTTAGGTCAAACCAATCATAGGGTCTTTGTGGGTTTCTGTCAAGGAACATATGTGCAAAATCATGAAAAATAAAAAATTAGGGTTTTACGCCCCTATTTTCAGGGGAACCCCCGTGTAAATTTTAAGTGAACAGATTATATGCACAGAAAAATAATTCAAAAACAGACAAAATAACACAGCAGATACCCTGGGAAAACCCTCCTCTTGAGGGAGAAAAAACCCAGCAACAAAGATCTCTCTTATTTATATAGGCAGTGGCAACAATTCACTTTACAATGAGGCTGAACACAAGGCCAGAAATCTGTACCTTCACCAGATACAAAGAACAAATACAGACCTGCGCTTCAGACAATATAATTCTGACCTTCAAGAATATTTGCAACTCAACATTAGATAAACTTTGAACTCAGCACTTGAAGAAGATTCGCATTTGACACAAGAAGAAGTTCGCACTTGACTTGATTCTTGAACAAATTCGCTCTTAGAAGAAATTCACACTTGAAGGTAATTCGCACTTTCTTGATGATGTTACAAAGGAAGGATGAACCTTGTATATATACAAATTAGAGAGGTCGCACCTCTTCATATCATAAGGTCGGCCAGAATAAGTATTAATTACAAATCATAAAGAATGTCGGCCAGAATACAATATTAATTTCAAATCATAAAGAATGTCGGCCTCAAGTGAAATCGTAATGTTGCCAAGAGAGGCGCTCAAAATAGATGACTCTTATAAATAGCCGATAGGCTACATTTATTATGTCTACACTCGTGGCTGGAAGGATGAACCCGAAGCTGCTCAAACCATTAACACTCCCTCTCAGCTAGGGAGAGAACTTCCAGCTGCTCAAGACAAATCAACATGATGTTAGAAATCGCCTCAATACGATATCCACCATAAAGGCAACAACCATGCTATGGTGTGTACAAGTGTTCATCACTTGCGTGATGTTGTCACCTCAACGTGACATTCACAAGTACAAGATATGTCATGGAGTCTCACACATGACATCCACCATGACTCAAGCTGAGAGGGTGGAAACAAGGGCTTACACCTCAAATTCCTCCGTCTCAGAGGAAAATGCATTAACAAGGACTTGCACCTCAAATTCTTCCATCTCAGAAGATGTATTAACAAGGACTTGCACCTCAAATTCTTCTGTCTCAGAAGAAGATGTATTAACAAGGACTTGCACCTCAAATTCTTCCGTCTCAGAAGAAGATGTATTAACAAGGACTTGCACCTCAAATTCTTCCGTCTCAGAAGAAGATGTATTAACAAGGACTTGTGACTCTCAAATTCTTCTTCGGCTCTAAGAAGATATTAACAAGGCTACACCGATATCGAGATTCTTACTCGGCCAAGGCTGAATTTTCCCACCATACCAAGCTTATTCCTAAGTATCAAACTTTATCCCGGCGCAGAGGCTTGGTGAGAATATCCGCCTCATCGCTGGCCGATGTACTTAACTGCATAAACTTTCCCCGAAATTCATCTCCGGATATAGTGGTACTTGATTTCAACATGCTGTTCACGCGAATCACGTGATTGACAGTAAAGCTTCACACAACTCGATATCATAATGAATGATAGTAATTCCATTGATTGTCCAAACAATCCGGCAGGCGAGCTTACGTATTACATTGTTTCCCGAAGCGCGTTTAATGTACTACCATTGCATTCAATGCTGATGATCGCTCTCGCTGCACTGTGAAATCATAGCAGATCCCACTAGCAACAACCGTAGGTGCTCTTCCGGACCGTGACACAACCTCAATCAACGGGCAAAGTCCATAACTCCAGTCTCAGACTGGCGCATAATTCCTCAACCCATATCCAATCGTGCTAATGCTAGTGAATTGTGATATGTTTAGTCGCAACAAGATGTATCCGTTCTTGATCAGCCACATAAATTGGCTAAGTGCACTTACTGCATAGCAAATATCAAGTCTAGTGTTAACTAGATACATCAAGGATCCAATCAGTTGTCTGTACAATGTAGGATCCACCAAATCTGAACTAGCTGCAGCCTCCTTCAATTTATGAAGATTGGTCTCCATAGGTGTAGACATGGATTTGCAATCCATCATGCCAAATCTCTTAAGTATATCAATGGTGTACTTCCCTTGACTTAGAATCATACCATCTGTTTTTTGCCAGACTTCTAAGCCAAGGAAGTAATGCATGAGCCCAAGGTCCTTCATCTCAAATTCAAAAGTTAAATCCTTCTTACATTCAAGAATTAGGTAATCTTCTCTAGTAAGGATTAGATCATCAACATATAAAACCAAAATTAATGCATCACCATTGATTACCTTGAAGTAGAGATTTGAATTAGCATCATTCTTTAAGAAGCCCAAACTTGACAGGTACTGATCAATCCTTTCGTACCATGCACGAGGAGCCTGCTTAAGACCATACAAGGCCTTCTTCAACTTGCAAACATGTGACTCCTTCTCATCAATCTCAAATCCATTAGGTTGCTCTATATAAACCTCTTCCTCAATCACTCCATTGAGAAAGGTTGTCTTCACGTCCATCTGGTGAATCTTCCATCCTCTAGATGCAGCAATAGCAATGATGGTTCTGACAGAAGTATAGCAAGCAATAGGAGCAAATGTTTCTTCATAATCAACTCCCTCTTTCTGAGAGAACCCACGAGCCACAAATCTTGCCTTGTACTTCTAATGCTTCTATCTCAGCAGATGCTTAATCTTGAATAGCCATTTAGGAGATACCACATACTTGCCCTCGGGTCTAGGAACAATGTTCCAAACATCATACTTAAGAATTGAATGATACTCCTCTACCATAGCATCTCTCCAAACCTGATGACTAGATGCTTCCTCAACACAAGTAGGCTCGGATTCTATAATCCGACTTATTAAGGCAACATAATTGGAGAACTTATGTGGCCTTTTACTTTCTCTGAATGTGCCTCTAGGAGCTGCAAAACTTTCAGCCTCTTGTATAGTACGCCTGGCCCATAGAGGTCTTTCCAATAATGTCAAGAGGGCTCCACGTGGGTTCCAAGGGTTCACTGTGATCGGTCTTCTTTGGTTCTCAAGACTCCCTTTGAATATCAGAGTATGGTCAACTTCCATATCCTCGAGGAGACTCTTTCATTATCAATCTCCATATGAATCCTCCCCGATCTTTCTAAATGCAACACTTTCCTCGAAAAGTGACATCCCCATCGATCTCGACCAACTCGCCTCGAATGTAAATTCTGTAGGCTTTTGATGTCTCACTGTAGCCCACAAATATTCCCTTCTTGCTAGAAGGCTCCAACTTGGTTCTTTTTTCCTTGGGAACATGAATATAGATAGGACTTCCAAAGATCCTCAAATGACTGACTTCAGGCTTCTTCCCTGTAAAGGCTTCTTCTGGAGTCATATTCTCCAAGATCTTATGAGGACTTCTGTTCTGAACATACACAGCTGTCCTGGAAGCTTCTGCCCATAGGAAGGTTTGCAAATCTTGATCATGGATCATGGCCTTTGCTGCTTCCACAATCGTTCTGTTCTTTCTTTCTGCAACACCATTTTGTTGAGGATTATAGGGAACACAGAACTCCCTCTTAATCCCTGCATCAATACAAAAGTTTCGAAAACTACCAGAGGTGTATTCTCCACCATTGTTAGATCTAAGGACTTTAATTCTTTTACCAGAAAGATTTTCTACCAAGGCTTTAAACTCTTTAAACCTATCCAATACTTCCTCAGATTCTTTAGATTTAAAAAAAAAATCCAAGTCTTCCTAGAGTGATCATCAATGAAAAGAACATAATACAAAAAACCACTCGAAGAAGGAACAAACATAGGACCACATAAATCAGAATGAATTAGGTCTAAAATACACTTAGATCTATTTTCTCTACTATGAAAAGGGGCTTTTATATTCTTACCTAATGCGCAGCCCTTGCATGTGCCTTCGTGCTCCTAGTTGAATTTAGGAAGGCCCGTCACCATCTTCTCCATAATAGGTAGGGCTCGGAAGTGTAAGTGAGCCAATCTCCGATGCCAAAGATCACAAAGACTTGAAGAGTCATGAACCAAAGCTTGAAGAGAATGTGAGCAAACCTTGTAGAGGTTATCATGTCTAACTCCAATTACTTGAGCATCCTTGAAGCTAGAGTTCTGCATCCACACTAGAACTTTGCCTTTGGAGAAGGCAACTTGATATCCTTTATCTTCCAAAGCTGAAATAGAAATAAGATTACGCTTGATTCCGGGAACATAAAGAACATTACCCAATTGAAGCGAAATGCCGGAATCCAAATGAAGTGTAGAGGTCCCAATTCCTTTTACGGAGTAGCTAGCATCATCTCCGATGATGATTTGTTCAGAAGACTCCTTTTCCACCAAACTTGATAAGTGCTCCTTGAAGCCGGTAATGTGTCGTGAAGCACCACTGTCGATTATCCAAGTGTTGGTGTCGGAAGGTACACTGCTTGATAATGCCGAATAGAACAAATATTCACTTTAGTCCTTTTGAGGAGAGGCATCATCAACATCTGCAACGGTGGCCTGTTGCTTAGGTCTAGTTGGACAATACTTGGCGAAGTGCCCAAACTTGTCGCACCTAAAACATTGAATCTTGGACATAGCCCTTTTCTTCTTGAATGGAGGTGCATCATCATTTCCCTTGTCCCGATTCCTCTTGAAGAAACCTTTCCTTCCATCTTTTCCTTTCTTCTTTGATGCATGGGAGGCGAGAACATGAATGTCTTCATTCTTTGAACTTTGACCAACGCCTCTTGCCACCAACCTTGATTCTTCTTGAATGCAATCAGATCCTAGGCGATCAAACTTAGGCAGTTTCGATCTTGCACTGATTCCTTGAATGAAGGATTCCCAAGACAAAGGCAGCCCATTGAGGGTGAGCATGGTTAAATCCTTGTCATCAACTATATTCCCAATTGTTGAGAGCTGGTCTCTCAAATTTGAAATCCTCATGAAGTATGCAGTAACAGATTCTCCCTTTGACATCTTCACATGATGCAATTGATGCTTTAGTGCAAGAGCTCGGTTGGTATTGTTGACTTCGTACATCTCTTCCAAGGTCTTGAGCATATCTCTCGCTGTCTTCAACTTAGAAATGATAGGAACAATATGATCCTTGACGGAGTCAACCAATATCTTCATTGCTTTAATGTCTTTCTTCAGCCACTGCAACTTTTCTTCTTCCTCCTCAGGTTCAGAAATGCTAGATTCCACGAACTCACCCAAGTCATTTTCACGCAAGGTGAGCATGATCCTAAATCTCCATGAAGTGAAGTTGGATGCACCTTCGAGTCTATCTTCAACCTTCAAACCATTCACCATCTTGACTGATGTAGATAAGTGAACAACAAAGGAATATGCTGATTTGCAATAATCTGATCACGATCCTCTCAAACCCGCTCTGATACCATGTAAATTTTAAGTGAACAGATTATATGCACAGAAAAATAATTCAAAAACAGACAAAATAACACAGCAGATACCCTGGGAAAACCCTCCTCTTGAGGGAGAAAAAACCCAGCAACAAAGATCTCTCTTATTTATATAGGCAGTGGCAACAATTCACTTTACAATGAGGCCGAACACAAGGCCATAAATCTGTACCTTCACCAGATACAGACCTGCGCTTCAGACAGTATAATTCTGACCTTCAAGAATATTCGCAACTCAACATTAGATAAACTTCGAACTCAGCACTTGAAGAAGATTCGCATTTGACACAAGAAGAAGTTCGCACTTGTCACTAGAAGAAGTTCGCACTTGACTTGATCCTTGAACAAATTCGCTCTTAGAAGAAATTCGCACTTGAAGGTAATTCGCACTTTCTTGATGATGTTACAAAGGAAGGATGAACCTTGTATATATACAAATTAGAGAGGTCGCACCTCTTCATATCATAAGGTCGGCCAGAATAAGTATTAATTACAAATCATAAAGAATGTCGGCCAGAATACAATATTAATTTCAAATCATAAAGAATGTCAGCCAGAATACAATATTAATTTCAAATCATAAAGAATGTCGGCCTCAAGTGAAATCGTAATGTTGCCAAGAGAGGCGCTCAAAATAGATGACTCTTATAAATAGCCGATAGGCTACATTTATTATGTCTACACTCGTGGCTGGAAGGATGAACCCGAAGCTGCTCAAAACATTAACACCCCGAAAATAGGACCTTCCTAGAAATGATTGAAAATGATTTTGATAGGATTAAAAGACTTCACGATCACATTGGTCAAGTCGGAATCATCAAAAGACACGTTTTACTCTGGTGGGTCTATCTCTATTTTTCAGGAACAAAGTTACGAGCTCCGCAGCCATTAATGGCAGATTGGCCAGTACCAGGTGCTGAAAGCTAAGCTTGAAAAGCTTCAACAAAGTAACCATGGCGAAAATGCTTGAAAAGATGCTCTGCGACGGAGGGGACTTTCAAAAATGAAAAATGCTGAAAATTGACTAAGTCTGGGATTTTCAAAAATGAAAAATGCCTTGCTACCAAGAGGAGGCTATGCAGTCAAATGCCTTAGTCATTTTTCCAAACACCCATACACGATGAACGTGAGACATGAAGAAATGGTGATCTTCGACGGAGGAGATTTCTGAAATTGAAAAAGGTCGAAATTTGACTAACTCTGGAAACGTTACGAAGGAGAAACAAGTTCACATGTTGAAAAGAGCCTTTTTCAAGCAGGGGCGCCCATGATCTTTAAGGGTCAAATGCAGTCTATTAGATCATCCAAGGTAGTCACTCTCAGCGTTTGCTTGCTGGCTCGACAACGAAACAAACATCTAGATCATCTGATGAGTTGATCAAGAGCAGTTGCTGACAAAGCAAAAAGAGGCAGTTGAAGAAATATCAGGAAATGATTGTCAAAGGTGAAGATCAAAGGAAAAAGAGCCTTTTCAAAAGAAAGGCGCCCTTCCTTTTGGACCTCAAGATGCTGACAAAAGACCAAAGGCCTCCCAGAACAATCTTCTCAGCCTAGGTAGATCTCAGCAACGCAACTGCAAGCACAGTCATCCAAGGAGGCAGTCAACAAATAATCAAAATCAAAGTAGGCAGCTTTTCAGATGAAGATAACCATGCTGAAGGACAAAAGCGCCCTTTTTAATGAGGGGTGCCCTTGAATAAAGGAACCCTAAAATGACTTTCAAGTTTTCTAACTTCAGTCATCTTCGGCGAAACGGAGCTGGCTACTTGGCGAGATGTCAAGCGAAATCATCCGATTCTCTGATCAGCGAGAAATCCAGATCAAAGCACGAGAGGTCATTTCAAAAGGCTGAAGAATGAAGATTGAAAATTCACTAAGGCACAAGCAAAAGCGCCCTTTCTTGGAAAAGGCGCCCTTTCTTTTGATGCCCTGAACTTAGCTTTTCACCATCATGCCTCCCAGGCACTTCTCTTCAGGTTGGATCCAGCTCAGCAGTGAATGTGTCAGCAACATCTTAGGATCGATAGATCATGCCAGATTCAGGATCAAACTGAGGTCATTCAAGAGAAAATAATAAAAAACTTGCAAAACTCAAAAGGGACGCCTAAAAGAAGTCAAAGGTCAAGTTGTTGACTAAAGTCAAGATATTTTGAGTTAAACTTGGCTAAAACACTCCACGATCAGTGGAAATCACCTTTTTGAACTTCAGATCAAGCCAAAATCACTTTTGAGCATGAGTTAGGTCCCCAAACTTGTGGATCTAAGGCTTGAATCTATATACTCAAGGTGAAGGCGTCCTACTTCATTATTTCATTGCAGGTTAAGATTCAAGAACAGCCATAAGCTCTCAATGACACCATTGATAGATCTGGACAAGGTTTTCATCCGTTCTTCAATTTTTTTTGCAGATTTGAAGCAAAAGAAGATTGCTAATTTGAGGATTGGATTCAGAGACAGATTTCCTCAGGGAGTCAGATAAAAACTTCCAATCCATCTTCTGTCTACTTCCTCTCTTCTTGTCTTAGGTTTTCTTGCATGTCACACAAAGCAGCAGGCTACATCAGATTTGATCAACTGGGTAGATTCAGCATAATTTTCCGAAACCCATCTCGGCCGATTTTCCGTGAATCAAATAAACTTGTTTCCCTATTTTGGGGTTTTTCTCAAAAAGTTTTAGAATCAAAATTGAGGAACTGGGCTTGTCTAAAGATTGAAGCACTAACAAAACCTATGTTAAACTTTTTCCTAAAATACTTCTACAGGACGCTTATTTCGGGGTTTTTTCTTGTTGTCTCAACACATCCGTGTTTACAAATAACAAGCGCAGTTCTTCTTCAATAATGACAATTTACGCCCTGGCTTCGATGAACAAACTGACCTTGAATTCTAAAGAATTTCCAAATCCGTGATCTTATTATTACTACCGAGAGCAAAATGACATCATCGCTATCTCATGGATCTTTATCTTTGAAAAGAATACATCTCCCGCTCAGTGGAGGGCTGCAGCAATTACTCTAGACGAAGAAGAAAGAAAGGCTAATCTTGCAGCAAAAAGACCAATATTACCACCTCCCGCGTGGCAGTAAGCACCTTGGCTTGCCAGTTGTGAAGAGGTCATTCCAAGCACGAAGCTGCCAAAGTTACCAAGAGCAATAGCTTGCGCAAGAAGAGATGTTGTGTCATCAAAGCATTGACTATTCGGAAACGGAAGAAGTCAACACATGGATCAAGGAGTTGTTGACCAGAAATGGTGAAGTGTGAAAAGACACCTAGGAAGGACGTCCTACCTTCCAATTGGCATTTATGATACTTGAAGTTGACTTGATGCCTCATTCCAAGTCAACTCAAGAAGGCATTAAAAGTAGTTGGAGTTAACTTGATGTCCCTTTCCAAGTTAACTCCACATCCCACAAATCATGAGTTGTCAGATCCCACTGATTAAGGATGTCTAATTGACTTCCATAATTTGTGGATCTCAAATCTCCACTAAATGTGGATGTCTATTTTGGAGGGATACTTTACATTAAAGTTCACTTTTAGTTTCCTTTCAGTCAACTGAAGTAGTTTCCAGTTGACTCTTTGTTTACTTTCAGTTAACTGAAGTAGTTTTCCAGTTTTAGGAATAAATCTTGCTAATTGATTGGCAAGAACTCATTGTTAACTCAAGGAGATTTTGGGGTTGCCCACTCCTTTGAGTTCTATTAATAAGAGCCTTGGGCTCATTGTTTGTTTAACTTTTACTTGCTATGCAAAATTGCTGCGCCATTGTTGCCAATAAATTTGAAAGCGGATATTTGTTCACTCTTGGATGAGAGTTCGTTGGTTGATTGTAATTGTGCATGATTTCGTGCCTTTGCTATCTCAACCTTTGTAATTCGTTGATAAAGCTTTGAAGAATGCTCCGGAAAGGCGGCTTGCGACACGATCAACCTATTTGGAGTTATGTCATCTGGATACCGGATGTGTTGAGCGGTTGAACGGCGTACGATCACGTACCGGACGGGTTCTCGCCGCAATAGACTGGCCAGCGCGCCAGATGGTTGTTTTCGCGCAGGCGCTGAACGTACTGGACGAGTTCTATGGGATGGAACCGGACGTAGAACGCTGGCGCAGGCCTTATCCGGTGCTCTGCCGAGTTGAGCCCGCGGTTATATTCGGAAGATAGAAAGCGAATTCCCGAGGTGATCCAACCAGCCATTCCAGCTCGCCCCCTCATGCTGTTTAGCGAAGGTATTGGATAGATCACGCTTCGAGATCGTCGTAGTTAAGATCTGCTGAAACCAGAGAAAAAGCTTAGCTACGACGCATTGTGTTTGTGCACCCTTGTGTCCTACCGCTGAAGTACAAAAAGATAGGAACCTTAGTTAACCATTCCCTTATGCATTGCTTTCAGCAAAGACGGACTTCTCCTCTTTAAATAACGAAGAAGTGTTGCAAAACATTTGAAATAGCTGAACGTTTACAATCAGCACTCCAGAGGTGCTAATTTAAACGCCAACAGGGACAAATCAATTCCTTGATTGGCTAAAAAATCAACTACTCAGTTAATTTTGCTA
The DNA here is from genome assembly GCA_007258455.2 of Sequoia sempervirens. Lineage (NCBI taxonomy): Eukaryota > Viridiplantae > Streptophyta > Pinopsida > Cupressales > Cupressaceae > Sequoia > Sequoia sempervirens. Next base: position 8,868 of record VDFB02189294.1, on the reverse strand, counting down.
TATCCGTGTGTGAAAAAAAAATCTTCGGAGGGCCTACTTAAGGCAATTGCTTCTTTTGCTAAACTGGTGCATCTCCAATTTGGACAAAACTTCTTTCATAAACCTAATATAACAATCTTGAAATCACCTTCCACAATGAGTCTTCTACATCCCACAAACTCTACAAGGGATAAAACTTAAGTACCTACCAACCATTCCACTTCATTATTAGAATGCACTCCGAGAAAGAAAGAAAGAATCCCCATGCACAAAAGCTCCCGAGGAGTCTTGTAGAACTCTACCAGCTCCAGCCAAACCTGGGCTGCCCCAAGATGCCTCATCAAAATTCAATTTCCAAAAACCATCCAAAGGTCTAGGCCATTTGGCTTTCTCTCTATTGGCCTTTTTATCTCTTTTTCCATTGATGGGGGAGTTGGGTGCATTGTTATATTCAAATGCAAACCTATTTAAATCATCAATTGCATATTCAGTGTTCCATCTCTCCTATTCTATTGTAACTACTTTTTGGGTTCTTAATCTTCTCTACCATCTATATATCATACCATTGAGTCCATGGAACTACATAAGTGACTAAGTCTATTGTTCTGAACATTCACTAAAATGGATCAAATAACTGTTACAGGGATGGTGTGGATCCCAGCTGTTTAGAATGAATCTACACTGTCGTGTATGCCAGATATTAGACACACTTTAGGCTCTTATAGCATTTTCGCTATTAAGTCATTGAAATTTGTAGCTTTAGAGTTATTTCTAAGCTATTTAGGAATTGGTTATAATGAATAGCATTCAATATGGAGGAATTAGCCACCTTGCACATTTACTGTCCCAGAATTTTCGATTGAATTTAGGAGTGCATAGTTCATATCTTAAAATTCCTTTGCTGTCCAAGAATGGAAGAAGTATCTGGTACAACTAACAAAGCTATCGTGCAATGTTCACTGAATGTTGCAGTTATAGGGGAGACCCATAAATTTTCCGATTCAAGGAATTCATTTTGGCCATTTGGCTGACTGCATGGTTTTTTGTAGACATGTACGTAAATTTGTTCCACATTTTTCTATTTAAAAAAATAGTCAACTTTTGTTTTATAGTATGCCTTTTGATAAATTTCCCCTATATTTTCAGTGGGAAGGCTTCCAAATGATGCTCATCTTTACTCGCCTCAAATCGCTTTTTCACTAATTCAGTCTTGGACTTTGCAGTTGCACTAACCATAGGTTGAAAACCTGGTGAACTACTGCCAACTTGTGAGTCTAATACCTCAGGAAATTACACGCCAAATAACTTGCTGCTGAGTTGTTTGTGAGTACTTGCCAAATTTTGTGGCGCACTCTCCAAAAACTCTCCAGCTATACCAAAACATTTTTTTCTCAAATTTTATAAAACTCTTATTTTTATTTTTTCATTTTTTTTTCCATTGCTACAGATCTAATCAAATTTTCAACAATTTTTTTAGCTATGCAAAAATTAAATTAATTTCTTATGGTTTAGCACTATTGTGGCCCAGAGTAGCCAGATATGACCCCTCCCCAGGTGCACGTATCCCTGTATCCGTATCAGATACAGATATGATATGGCACGGATACACTTTGGATACTATATCCACACATACCCAAAAAACTCTGTTTTTCCAGCCGTGTTGGATACTGTGTGATTTGATTTTCAAAAAATTTGATGTGAATCCTCCTAAACTTAATCTTAAAAATCTTCAATCATGCAATATTTTTTTTTTGTTTTGTATAAAGAAAACCTACACCAAATGAGGAAGACAAATGAAACGTTTTTCTACTTCAGCGAATCATTGGGTCTTCTTGTAGTGCAACTCTACTGTTTTTTTTGGTGTTTTAATTTTTATAGATTTAAGAAAGTTAATTTTGTTTATAATTTTATATTTATATTATGTTGTTTAAAAAATTAAATGTTATAGATATTTTAAAAAAATTAAAATTTACTCTTTAAATATAAATAAAATTTATTCATATATATTTAATTGTTTTTTTTTACTAAATTATTAATATTTAAATTTTAATATTATTTTAATTTATATTTACTTATTTGCTTTTAAAGTATTGAAAATCTCCTCTAATAACTTAGAAATTGTGTTAAATATATGTGTGTGTGTGTTTTATGACTGTCGTATCCAACCGTATCCATATTGGGGGTCTTAAAAAATAGTTGTATCTGTATCTGATTCCGTATCCGTATCCGTGTCCATGCAACTTCGTATTTTGCATGTTATTTAAGTTTATTTTATGAGTTTTTGTATTTTTTTAACATGCCAAGTTTTTGCTGAGTCTCGAGTCCAAGTCAAACTTTGGTCTGCTGATTTCTTCCGATTCTGAGTTTTTGAACTTTAGCATTAGCTATAACCACAAACTGTTTAAATTCTAGGATGGGTGACTGCATGACTAGTTGATTTTTAGTTTCTTGCCTGTTTGAAGAATATTTTGTCCTCATCACTTATTAACTATGTTACCAGTTTGCAGGTACCTAGGCCTGGGTCCCGGTCCGGTCTAGCCTAGGTCTGGTTCCCTGTGGGTCCATCTATTATACAATATATGATGCTATGTGTGGTATTTTGAACTTAATTACTAATGTAAATATGTATATATTTTTTATTTTTATATGTTTTTGTATGGACAAACCCAACCCCAATGTTTTTTTTTAATCGAATCCGTGAACTGAACCCTCGAACCCGAACCCGAACAGGTAACTTAGCTTATTAAGGTTCTGAATGCAAAAAATGGCTCAATTCAATTAAATATAGCTATATACGAATGAATTAATTTCACAATATTAAGGAGACAAGGTTGTTTGACCTGTAACTCTCTGAAAACTCAAGCCAAAGTGAAACTGTCCAGCATTCATACTGCATCTTTATATCAGCTATTAATATAAGAAAAAAAAGATCCTATATAATGGGGTTATGGAGCTCACTATTCTGCCCCTAAAGGGCCAGGAAATGTGTAAAGTTTAAACGAAATGTTCAGTTGTGGTGACTTTAAGGGGGATCCTGATTTTTGTCTGCCTGCTGAATGCATTTTTGTTTGACCCTGCTAATTAGGAACTTCTTCAAAATATGGTTTGATTTTGTACTGCAAATTTTGTCACAACCTGGTCATTTATTGTATTTCATGTTAATATTTCTGATGTAGGAAAGTAAGGAAATACTTAATTTTGTGTCAGGAAGAGTTGGAGACAGAATGAAAGCATAAAAGTCAGTTTATTTGGATTTTTAATTTATAAGTTCACTCTTTAGTGGAGCCGCAATATTATGGTCAGGTGCGAAAGGAGTCTCTTTCCCGTTCAGATGAAGTGGAAGCAATGTATAGAAAGCTTGAATTGCAGAGACAGAGACTGGGGTGTTCTTTGTTGTCGTTGAAAGAAATGTCACAAGAAGTACAAGCTAGAGAAGAGAAGCTTGCAACTTTAGTTCAATCACTTTCAGGAGCTGCAAAATCCTTGTCTGCTGCTCATGGGAGGTTACAGGTGAGGGATTAGAATGGTTATATAGTTAGTTTTTTGCATATCTTTAATTAGCCAGATTTGATTTAAAGATGCTCCCTGTTCTTAGCTCTTGTCCTCTGTTTTCTTGTGTGTTATTTCTTTTCTACATGTTTTTACACTTAAACTGCTTTATGATGAGCATGGGGGAAATCATTGACAGGGAAATTAGGCTCATGTGTGTAGGGGATAAATCTTATGATGAAAATATGTGTATGATAAGTTAAGCAATCTTTGACTGCAAACAATTCAAATTTGGCAAGACATTGTTCACAAATTAATTTATTTTGGAGAAATTCACTAAAGTAACTCATAATTATTTACTCAAATGAGTAACATACTTCTATGCATTGCATTCTCTACTGATTTGATTCATCATTGTTTCATGTTCTCATTATCTTTAAAATGACATATTTGGGAAATGAACCGTTCTTATTGGATATATCATAGAAGTGTATTTTTGAAACTTGAGTGGATTTCATGTTCTAGTTTGTCCTATCGATGCTTTTACTTTTGTGCATTTCCTTTCATTTTTTAAAATTGTTCATTAACTCTAAAAGAAGAGGAACAGTATTATGATGAAGTCAAAGTCAGTCAACAATGGTTCAGCTTCATCTCCCTAAAATCAAGGACAGTTTGTAATGAATTAGAAGTTTAGTTAGGGTCTGTGCCCATAGTTAAATAGATCGAATTCCTAAAATAAAGGGGCATTTAGCACATTGTTAGGAGTTTCTAAAATAAAGGACAGTTAGCACCTCATTAGAAGTATAGTTAGGTCCTAGGACTTGTTGCACAACATTAACTAAATAGATTGAGGATGATCAGTCAGTCATAGATTGAGGGTGATTTCTCAGTTAGGGAAGATTACTGCCAGCACACTTCCTCTTCTATCCCCTACCCTTCCCCATCATATGAAGCTGTATAATCATTTTTAAAGGTCCTTTGTATGAAGAAAGTTTCCCCTAGAATTGTATGGGAGGAGTTGTTGGCTTCTCCACTCGGGGGTGGCTCAGTGAAGAGCTTGGGCTGTTCTATGTATTGGTGATCCTAGAACAGATTTTAGTTCTTTTGTTTCTTCAAGTATTTTTTTTGAAGAAACAACATATTAGCAGATTTATGTTCCAGTTCTATATTTTGGTCCATATTTGTGTATTGGTTGTAGTTAACATTTCCAGGTTCAGGTTCACAACAGTGTTATCGGAAGTGGTGTATTTGCCTCACTTTCCCCATGAACTTGTGAGCTTTATCAACCTCAGATTCTCCACTTTCCAGCTCCTTTCTTGACTGTCCAAAACAAATATCAAGTGGACTTAGTGGCATAAAACCAAAACATACCTCAAAAGGCAACAGATTCAATGAAGATTGAAGAATGAATAACTTTGTTGTGTGAGTGCTGGATATACACCAAATCTTCATCTCTGACTTTGGGATACCTTTGATTATAACCCTTAACAACTATACCACAGTTCTATTCACAACTTTCGTTGCCCATCTGTTTGTCAATGGAAAGAGGTGCACTGTTTGAGTTTCATTTCCATTCTTTCCCACAATGTGCCCCAAAATTTGCTCAAGGATCAGGAATCTCGATCATATATGATGCTTTTGGGATACCAAAATGTTAGACATGTGATTGAAGAAAAGCTTTGTTTCATTACTCCCTGGTACTGTCTTTTTACAATCAATCAACACACACATCGTGCTGAAATGTCCCACAATTACAAAAATATAATCATTACCTTGCTTAGTCGTAGGAAGAACTCCAAGAAAATCCACGGAGATGCTTTCCTAGGGCATTTTAGGCATGGGCAATGGCTGGTAGAATCTTAACATCTGATCGGTGGGTTTACCCACCCTGCACAACCGCTTTATATAGAAGTCCATTCCGTAGGCAGTAGTCTTGTAATGTCCCTTTTTGGGAAATTCCTAATTTTAGGTCTGCAAAACTGTAATAATCACTAAAAACTAATATTAGTAATAACAAGTATCAACTTTATGGTTATAATCAGATTAATACATAAAATCTTATAATATTGAGAGCAATGCATCATAGCTAAAAGCCTAAAACATTACAATATTTAGATCTAGATCTATAGTTCATAACATTATCAATATTTGAATTCAAAGGCATCTTAAAATCATTAATGATTATTCCAAGGCATATTCCTATAGCCAATCATATTAGAAATTCCCTTGGAATGTTTGCAAACTGCAATCTCAAGGATGGTTGTCTCCTTGTATTGCGAGAGCATGGGTGGATCCCCGTACATCCATCTTGGGGCGGCGTACTTGAGAAGACCCTCAAGCCTAGGAGCACTCATCCGCCTCCCGACCCATGAACATGGTAGGATCGCATGTTCACTCCATCCCTTAGTCCACCTTGGAGGTGCACCATCCTCCTTGATCAAGCCTAGGAGCACTCATTTGCCTCCCAGCCCACGAGCATGGTAGGAGCTCCATTCCATCCATCTCAGGGTGACGTGCTTGATAAGATGCATGAAGATTGCCTTCCTCAACAAGCCCAAGAGCACTCATACACCTCTTGGCCCACGAGCCTGCATCTTGGGGTGGTGTGCTTGATGAAGGAAAGGCCAGTACTTCACCTCTCATGAACTTAGAAGGTTGATCGGCCTCCCTATTTGCAAAACACTTCTATAAATTCAAAAAATAGATTGTTTTAAGTAATCTACTATCTAAATTGGTAATAAAATATCATTATGCAATTATATATATATATATGAAATATCCCAGCCAATATATGTGCAATTTTTTTTCTGATTTTTGCCACACAAAATGATGCCCTAATTTTCTGATTTTTAATTTCTGCTCAAACCCTAGTTTTCTGATATAATTTTCTGAGTATATTCATGCATGAACAGCAGTATTCATTCATCCAAATAATAGCCATAAGCAATATGAAACCACATCATAGACTATCAAATGTTCACCCATATAAGCCAAAATTCTGATATTTAAACATCCAGTTTGCTGCTACAACTCAGACTTAACCAATGATGCAATTACACAAATGAAATGGGCTTCCAAACATGCCCAAATAACCCGAAAGAGTTCAACATACGAAAAAACCTCTAATTTATGTAAATGAATTAATTCCCATTTAATCTCCCTTTAGCTAGCGAAAGAAACCTACTTACAATAATGTAAATAAATGTACTATTTGATGAAAATAACTCCAAAATCCCTTGCACAAAATGCTTGGCTCCTCATTGGTTCGTCGAGATAGGGTTTGCAAATCGTAATCCCTGAAAATCCTCAAGAACACCTCCTAACTTGTTTAATTCGCTTCTTCTTAAATCTAGATACACCTAAATGCTGATGCAAAAAACTGAAAAAGGAATCTAGCAAGAATCACCATTGAAGCACATGTGAACTTCCATCATGAAGTCCTCCCTTGAAGAAGCTAGGTTTCTGTCCAACTTCTCCTATATTCATAAGGGTTTTCGTCCTTAGAATATTTGCCAAAGTGCAGATCAGAAAAGCAAAGATAATGTGATGATCTCTAATGCCTCCAATTCACCTTGTATAAATACCAAACCTCCCTTAGTATTGAAATGAGAGAGGAGAAATTGAGATTGCTCTCGAATTAAAAAACTATCAATCACATTACACCACAAAACATTACATTGTATTGGCATTATAAAGCCATTATTCCTGTATAAAACTATTTACGGGAATATAACTGCCCGAACTAAATTTATTTATTAAATTAACAATAGTTTGTTAATTTATTTATTTAACTATTAACTATGTCATGTACTAAATTCTAACACCCTCCCTTAGTATTGACATAGAGGAAAACTAGAAATTAGTACACATATTCTTCGTCACCTTGATGTGGAATTTCTTCATCACTTGAAGTGTGGTCATGTCTTTCAATTATCAAAGTGTTATCCTCCAACTTTCCATCAAGAAGATCCCGTACTCTCTGTTTTCAATTCAGTACTACATGTTCTGTCTTTTTACAATAGAAACATGTTCCACTTGCATGTTTGAACTTCGTCATATGTTTGGATTTTTTGTAAGAAGTACTAGCCTTGTTTTGTGCAGTTAATGCAACTTCTTCTTTTGAAACATGTTTGTTTCTTTCATCAAGCAATATAGATATAATACTTTCTAGACTTGGATTGATTTTGCTCAAGGTGAATACCTTGTGAGACATACTATTTAAAAGAATGGCTTTTGCATCATTTTCCTTTATTTCTTCATTTATACCAGCCAACTGATTTACCAAAGAACGAAATTTACTGATGTGAGACACTATATCTTCACCTTCTTCCATTTTCAAACCATATAACTTTTGTTTTATTGTTATTTCTGCACTATCAACTTTTGATCCAAACAAAGTATTCAATGTTTCCTAGATATCCTTAGAAGATTTTTTAAAATCTACATGATGCAAATAAGGTATAGATAAACCGAGACCAATTATAGCCAATGCTTTCTTATCTTTTACCTTCCATTTTTGAAGTTCATTTGTATCTGTTGGCTTTTGGCACTGTACCATCGACAATTTCCCAGAGATCTCTTTCAATTAACACTAACTGTATCTGTATTTGCCAACTGTGAAAATCATTTCCATCAAACTTGTCATAAAGGCTTAATTTATCCATTAAAATGTGTTCTTAAAAAATAATATTTATATCTTCAATATTTCCCACACCTATATTTCTCAGAAAGAAAACTCAAGAAAAAACCTTATGCAGCACGCCTCTTTTCAGAAATTGCAAACAAAAAAAATAACTGAATCCTGTTTCAAGCGCTGCATGCCTTCCGTAAAATCACCCTACGCAAGTATTACACTGTGCCGTCTGCCATTAAATATTATCGATGGTCATATGAAATAAGCCATACCTCAGATACATTCAATAAAACTACCGCACGGGAATGCAAGATAAATATCAAACATAACTAGCGATGAAGAGAAACACGTCCTGGGAATGAATCGCTGCTTTCATTACAAAGCCCATCCAACATACACGGCAATGGAAGATAAATAATCAAACCGCTTTCAATCCCTATCAAATAGGAATTAAAGCGCCTCTAAGAACTTCCGCAATCCAGCAACAGATACAATCACCATTAAAACCCAATATTAGAATGTCTTGAATTTCTTGTAATCCGTCCCAGATTCAGAATGAATCCGCTCACACCTGCGGCCTTCTACAAACCTTTAGATATATTTTTTATTTTAAAATTTTGGGATGATAACAATGGACAAAATGAAGTGTTTAAAGTTTAAACTATGGAAAGATTGGACACAATGGAGAGACAGAGAAGGAATGCAGATGAATGATGGAGTCAAAAGGATTTTGCACATGGTCTACATTGCTCACCTGTTGACGAATG
>VDFB02189293.1:0-21875 GCA_007258455.2 Sequoia sempervirens | reverse complement strand
TTGAGGTACATTAGCACTGATGAGCAGACGGCAGATATTCTCACCAAGCCTCTCGCCAGGGTAAAGTTCGTGTACCTTCGAGACAAGCTTGGTATGGTGGAGAATCCAGCCTTGACTGAGTATGAGTCTCAGTATCAGTGAGCCTTGCTTAAATGAGTTCTTCTCTGTGAGAGAAGTTCAAGGTGAAATCCCTTGTTAATGCATTTTCTTCTGTGACGGAAGAATTTGAGGTGAAAGCCCTTGTTTCCACCCCTCCTCGGAGAGTCATGGTGGATGTCATGTGTGCGACTCACGACATATGTCGCACTTGTGTTTCCACCCCTCCTCGGGAGAGCCATGGTGAAAAGTCACATTGAAGGACATCATCACACAAGTGATGAACACTGTACTTACTATTGCACATTCTTCTGTGACGGAAGAACTTGAGGTGAAAGCCCTCGTTTCCACCCTCTGAGCTGAGTCATGGTGGATGTCATGTGTGTGACTCCATGACAACATCACATGAGAGAGTCTGTGATGATCCTTCTGTACTCGTGTTTCACCCTCTGGAAGAGCCATGGTGAAAGTCACATTGAGGTGACACCATCACGCAAGTGATGAACACCAGTACTTAACGATGTGATGGTTGATATCACATTGAGGTGATATATATCTCTCTTTACATTGCAGGCAATGGTGGCAAATGATTTGTCTTTAGCTGGAAGTTCTCTCCCTAGCTGAGAGGGAGTGTTAATGTTATAGCAGCTTCGGTTGATTCTTCCAGCTCACTTCCTTCGAGAAAATCTTAAATTGAATATAGCCGTTGGCTATTCAATTTACCTTTTATTGTTTTGCATCTCTTGCTTTGGCCGACATGAAAAATACGAAACTCATAAAAGACATTTACTATGCTAGGCCGACTTCATTAAAAGGATATGAGATCTTGTAAGAGGCCGACATCAAAGACTCCAGTTCCTATACATATGCACAGTTTAGTTATTCATTTGATCATCGAAAAAGAAAGCTCTTTCCAGATCGGTTATTCTCAAGTGCGAACACAATAAAGAAGCTCGACTCCATCTCCATCAAGTGCGAACAGGTTCTAGATGCGAATAAGAGACTGCATATCATCTCTATCGATTTGAACTTGTGTCAAGGTGCGGATTATGCAAAGGAACAGTGCGAATTCATCTGAGATCTGTGTGCGCATACACTGGTTCTGTGATTCCATACAAGTGCGATCTCATCAGTGATCAAATTGCGAATTTATCAGATCGGTTTTGTCAAGTGTTGTCAAAGTCTGAGAGTTGAAGACCACAATGCTAAGCAAACATTATTAGATCTGCATTCTATATTATCAGGTGTGATCTAGAGCTTGATATCTGTTATTGGTCTTGTGTTAGACCTTATTGTATTTTGTAAATCTGCCACTATTGCATCAAATATAAGAGAGATCTTTGTTGCTGGGTTTTTTCTCCCTCAAGAGGAGGTTTTCCCGTATAATCGTATTATCTTGTCTCAATTTGATTTATTTCGTAAGTAACTTGACCGCCTCACCTCTAAATTCAAATAGCCTACTACCGCATTTTTCATACATTTCTACCAAAGCATTTTATCAAAGTTCAAACAGTTCATTGCCTTGCTGCTATGGCTAAAAGCCTAAAACAGGTGCTTTCAAACAAGCTATGGATGCTTGGAAAAAATCTATCAAAGCATAATAATAAGCAACAAGCCATGGTCTCATGGTTTTCTTGTGCGAAAATCAGCTCAATTTCGTTTTTTTCCAGATTTTAAACACGTTTTTTTGGCGAATTTGCAGTTTGAAACGAAAAAAAATCATTGACCAAAAAGTCAACGATTTTTTCAAAAAATCGGGGAAAAAATCGTCCAGCCTGCAGATTTATTAAAAATCGCGATTAATCGGGTTTTTTTGCAGATTTATGCTTCATTGATTTGGTGTACAATTGGACCTCCCTTGACATATATTTCTCTACTTTAGTGTAAGTCTAAGCGTAAATTCATACTCACTAAAGTGGGGGCTAAATGTAGTGTAGGAAATTGTATGCCTTTACAATTTCACACTATGTTTGGATCCCTTAATTTATTGGACTTAATTAAGCTTCTAATTTGCCAAATTATGCATTCCAAAGCCTTATTTTTACTATTTTCCAAAAGGAGAGCCAACATTAAATAAATGCATTTAATATTTAAATTGACATGGATTATGTGTGCCTTGGAAATATAGGCCAAGAGCGATTTGCCCATGGGCGAATGGGTCCCCTTTATGTGCTAAGACCCAATTTAAAATATGTTTTTGATGGCCTTTTAATGATCCAAATTCAAATTGTAAGTGTCGGCTTTTGGAATCTAATTTTCAGGAAATTAGGTACACCTATAAATACACATTTTATCATTTGAAAAGGGAACACACATTATGAGAGCAATTCAAGAGCTAATATTATTGTCAAGAGCATTCAAAAGCAACATTATCAGTTATTTATAGCAGTAATCAAGATCCTAACATCGTGTCTAAGTTTATGTGTATTCATGTTGTCTTGTGAAAGCTAACAAGTGTGTAGGTCTTCATACATTCAAGCATTCAAGCATTCAAGCAAATCAAGCAATGCAAGGCCCAATTCCTTTGAAGAGATGTGTATGAATTCATTCCTTCAAGGAAGCCATTGAAGGGTGGTGAGTTGCAGCAAGCATTCATTCATCATTTCCTTCCTTTCCATTCAATGTTTTATTATTGACATTGTCATTGTGAAAGTGGAAACACTATTCATGAGGTTTGATTGAGGCAAACCCCTATATGGCACAAAAAAGACATTTTTCCCTCTTTGTGTATGTGCAGGTTACACGTTGAAGGATTAAAGAGATCTTGAAGAGCAATTTGCATTGTTGCATTTGTTGTCATCATTCTTGTCAAGAAACGAAAACTAAGTTGCAGAATTCATTTCCAACATTCCGACAAATTTGCAGATGGCAAACAACATCTCAAATTTGACACCAGAGTACCCAGAAAATTGAGCAAGACCCCTATACAAAGACGCGAATGAGTCATTCTAGGCACCTCAAAACCAACTTTTCAAAGCAAGTTTGTTGTCCCCTGCACTTCTCGGTTCCACTTGCAAACTATTGTTTTTGTCTATTAGTTGTTAGGATCTTGCATTTTTAATATTAGGGCATATAGGATCACTAAGTTAATCACTTCAAAATATTTCCAATCCATTCTAATCCCCCATTAGATGTAGATTCAAGTCTGATTGGCTCACCATTAGGGTTGAAAGTCAGTCTTTTCACCTTGCGATCTACATCTCAATGAAATGTAAAAAAAGGCCAACCCTTGCAATCCTAGGTTCTTTGCATTTAGGACCTAGGATCCCTTTTTCTATATTTCAAAGACTATGATGAGAATGCGACCATTATTAGTCTTGTAATAGACACAATGATCAAATTTGGATCTCAAAATCCCAAGGACAACACATAGGTGTCAAACTTTTGGTACCACATTCTAGGAGACTGCTTCAAACAATATAGAGATTTCTTCAACCTGCATATTAGGTTCTTTCAATGTTCCACCTAAGTCTCTGGGCTGGACTGGGGACTGGGCTGGGACGCTAAGCTCGAGAGGGGAGATGGGGGGCCTAATTTTGGGGACGTGGGGGGGACGGCGGCGGGGGGGGCGGCGAGGGGGCGGCGCTAAAATACATATAGTACTTGAAAAATTAGTTATAAAAAGATGTATAACAATATAATTACATAATTGTAGAAGCCTAGGAATAAGTAAAGTTAACTATAATTTGAATATGTTGATTGTCTGATAGAATCACATGCTATCAAAAATGTCATCACTATTCTCCTGTAATTGGAGATCTACATCATTGGCTTTGATTTTATAAATGAATTTTTAAAACACAAATTATTAATTTATTTTAAAGATAATTTTAAACATGAAAAATTAAAAAGTTCAAAATTCTTAAAAAATTATAAAAATTCATATTATTATATTTTATTAAATATTATTTAAAAAATTAAATTAAATTTATAATTATTTAAAAAGCTAAATATTATTATATTTTATATTAAAATATAATAATATTTAGCTTTTTAAATAATTATAAATTTAATTTGTAAAATAATAAAATTAAAATCATGTTTTAATATTAGAAACGCTTAATATTATAAATCAAAGTGAATATTAGAAACGATTAATATTATAAATCTAAAATCAAACTTCAAAGCGAATATTAAAGGGAACCCGAACGATTATAAATCAAAGCCAATGATTTTTCGAAGAAAAATTGTACGCAGAAGTGACAACATACTTCCAGCGGAACAACCAGAAAAGATTAAATCGATGGCACAGATGCTGAATCGATCTGGGCGTGGGCGTAATGAAGTTGGGATGCTGATCGCCAAAAAAAATCCAGAGACAGGTGCAAATGAACTCACGTCAGTCGGGACATTGTTGCTTGCCAAAAAATCCAGAGGCAACTGCAAATGAAGTCGCGGCTTGGGCTCTTCTAGATTTTTTACCTACAAAACATCAAATTTCACTTAAAAAAACGACAGTTATCACTTTAGAAAACGCAGTTGCTGAAATTTCCGTGCAAATTTTTGGCGCCCGAATCCCTGCGAATCAGGCGCGGCAAAAACTGGACGATTTTTTGGGCACTTCTGGATATGGTATCCAAGCCGTATCAATGGCGTACCGTACCCGTATCGGGCACGCTGATACGCATATCACGGCAAGCAGGGCAACGTATCTGGTAACTCTGTTTATACCATGTCGGAAATGTCTCCATGGAAGAAGCGGCGGGGGACTTAGGCGGCGGGGGACAGCGGAGGGACGTTTCCCAGGCGTCTCCCCGTCTCGGAAACTTCATGTTTTTTGGGGGGGACGCGTCCCCGTGGAACACTGGATTTATATGTAAGTTAAATCCCTAAGTCTGTGTGGAGAGTCTTTAATACTTAAATATTAACCCGACTCTTTAATTTGGAGTATGACTAATATAAATAGGGCAAACAATTTGTAATGTCAACACTAAGCTTTTCAATGACCATTAACCTACTTTAGAAGTCCGTGAGCTTTTGAGGAGGTGTTTAGAGGATTCAAGATTCTTGAGGTTTCTTGTCTGACATTCAAAGAGGTAGTGTAGTGGCTAGAGAGTGTTTTCTAGGTTTTTGGGTTTTGAGGAGGAGATCCTTGGTGGGTAGTAATTGCTACTTTTAGCAGTATCTATTTTTAGAACTTGTTATTTTTAGTAAGTCATTGTTGTATCTCAGATTGGGCTAATTTTGAGTTTGGACACATTTACTATTTTTAGTAGTATGATATTTTTAGTATGTTTTATTTCTAGTTGTGGTCTTGATAGTAGTTTAGTATTGGGTTTCTACTTTTGGTAGGGGTGGCATTTTCAGTTGTTGAGTTTTGTCAATTTCAGTAGTTCAACGTTTCCACCATATTTGGAGTTTGAAAAGGAAAAATATAAAATGTAGCTTAAGTTATAAAATTTGAACCCCATGCCTAGGAAAGTGAACTTTAAGTTGTTTTAAAATGGGGGCCATGAAGTTGGATGCCCAAGTTGGGAGTTTATTAAAAAAATTAAAATAAAATATTATTCCTCTAGGGTTAACATCCCATTGGAGGGAATAGCTTTTTGAAAATTGGAACCCTATTTTCTATTTAAACTCCCTCTAAGCTCTCATTTGGGTACATTGAATATTTTATAATGTAGTGTTGGCCCGGCATCATAGTTCTGGAAAACTCACCCCAACAAAAACTTCGCCAAAGGGAAAAATTGGAGTTTTAAAACTCCATCAAAACTCGGAAAAAACTCGGCAAAAAACTCGAGAAATGAAAAAATTGCTTAATTTTCATTAAAAACACATTTTTTTTGCAAAATTCAATGACAAGATGAATCCAATGAATCCATAAATGAGTACAAAAGTGTTTTCTATTAATTTTGATTGACTTTAATGTAAATTGATTACAAAATCGCATTCTCATGCGGAATCCTGATGGCTAAAAGCCTGAAAGTCTGATACATGAAAACAGTAAAACTAGAACTAGAAGCAAATACTAAACAACAACTAAATACAACATGCTAGGCTTTCCTCTTCCCTAGTCTAGCAACAGCTAGGGAAGAAGGGGTGGGTCCTCTAGTCCTGCCACGTGTGCGTGGTGCTAGTGGTGGTGGCTGCGGTGCTACTGCTGCTGGCTTTGGCTCTGGCTCTGGCTCTGGCTCTGGCTGGATCTCATCCAACCCTACATCTCCAACTCCTGATGCACCCACATCCTCCATTGCCTCTCTCTCAAAGTCAAGGATTTCATCTGCACTAAACAATGGAGGCTGCTCCTCTCGCCCTGTCCAATCACTATAAGGATCTATCTCATCTAAGTCAATAGGATCCTGTGATTTTTCTTCAACTCTCTTTATGCGCAACCGAAGGTTGTATTGCACAAAGACCAAGTCATTGAGGCGCTTTTGTGTTAACTTGTTCCTCTTTTTCGTGTGAATGGACTCGAACAAGCTCCAATTGCGCTCACAATTGGATGCACTACAAGGCTGACATAGAATACGGAGGGCAATTTTTTGTAGATTTGGGGTTTTTCCACCCCAATTTTTCCACCAAACATCTGCAAAAAACAAAAACAAAATTGAAGAGTTAGAAAACAAAGTCAAAGACTCAAAAGTCAAAAGTCAAAACACATTTTATCAAATTCTAAGATGCATGTGAAATAAACTTAAAATTTAAAGACTCTGAATTTTATACCTGGTGGCAGAGTGGTTCTTCCTCTAACAGCCAGCTCCGAAGAAAAGAGATTACTAGTTGCCTCCCTGTATATATCCATCTCCTTGATGATGAGGTCTCTCACTGCAACCTCGGGTTCCATCCTCTGAATGCATGTTGTGAGCCCCTCCATAACCTCTCCATTAGGATCAGAGAAGTTCTCTGAGAAGAGATAAGAAGGGTTGAGGAAGTACCCTGCTGCATGGATGGGTTGGTGGAGTTGATTGTTCCACCTCCTATCAACAATCTCCCATATGGGATCAAATTTGAGGCTGTCCCCCTTGTAATAACTTTTGATGGCCTCCTTGGCCCTCTCCATGGCCTCATAAATGTATCCCATTGGGTTTTCATCCCCATCTACCAAGCGGAGGACTCTAACCAAGGGCTCCGACACCTAGATTAAAAATACAAAAAGAACAAAGTTAGAAATTTATAATGAAAGGCTTAAAGTTAAATTAAAAAATATATATTTATATTCAACTTGAGATTAAAATTAAAATCAAAGTTTTGAAGTTACCCTCACGATCTTTGTAGCTTTTTGTGCAAACAAGGGGTCGAAGACTATTGCAGAAATTCTATCTCCTTTGGCCTTCTTTGAATATGAGGAGTCATTCCATGCTTGACTCACGAACATTTGTTTTAGAGAGCCCAAAGAATCCAAAATGCTTTGCAATGTTAGGAAAATTGTTGCAAACCTTGTGGCACCTGATCTCACCAACTCCTTCCCTTGCGTATGCTCTCTCATCAAATTAAGAACCCAAGGGTGATTGTAGATATATTTTGTGATGCTCCTTGGATCATCTACAATCGGTGCCACCCAAACAAGTTTGCCTATGTCCTCCAAAAGAAGGTCAAGGCAATGAGCCGCACAAGGTGACCAAAAGAGTGATGGATGTCTACTCTCAAGCATCCTTCCAGCTGCCACATACGCTGCTGCATTATCTGTGATGACTTGCACCACATTAGCAATCCCCACCTCCATCACAACTTCTTCCAACAACGTACACAATGTATCTGCAGTTTTTATCTTGTTGGAAGCATCCACCGACTTCCAAAACACAACTTCACCTTTGGAAGCAACCAAAAAAATGAAAGAACATAAAATTTAAGTTGATTTGTCACTTACTTCCCACTCAAATCTTTGCAAGAAGGTGGCTTGAAGCCTTTTCTCTCAACTGTCAATGAAGTGACCATATTGTGCCAATAGGGACTATTCGCTACATTGAATGGTATGTTATTGAAATACCAAAAATCAGCACATGCCATGGTAGCATGTTCATGCACCTCCTTGTTCCGCCCTGTAGCCTCCAATGATACCTGTGCTCTTGGTGTGTTTCTTGGCACAAAAAAACTCTGTGGGTTGCGTGAAGATGAAGGTGGTGGTGGCATTGGCACTCTAGTCGAACTAGAGGACAAGGGGGGCCTAGAGGATGCTGTGGCTGTGACTGTGGTGGTTGTGCCATGAGTGCGAATCCGTGGACCACGAAGAGAGCCCACAATGCCAACAATATTTGGCTCTGCATCCTCATCTGACTCTATCTCCATGTGCTCGGCCTCGTGCTCCTGAGTCCCATGGGCATGCGCATGTCCACTGGCTATGCTGCTGCTATGGCTTTTTTAGCCCTCTCCTTTTGCATTTTTTTTCCTCAGCAAGTGAAAGTAGGGCAAGCATCTCTCTTCTAATCTCTTCTTTGGGCTTCTCACAAACCTTGGAATCACGTTGAGGAATGCCTGCTAGATGGTATTTGAGGCGATTTATGCCTCCATGATATTTTTTTTGCATTCACCGCAAACAACTGTTCCAGGCACTGGCCCTCTGACACCATATTTCCATGTAGGGTCTCTAGCCCCTGCTGGACGAGTGCCTGGAACCCATGCTGATGGTGTGCGAGGGGTGGAACTTGATGGGGCGGGGGTGGAACCTGATGCTGAGCATGAACCAGAGCCAGAAGCCATTATAGTGTGTAATCACTGTAATGTGTATTCACTGATCAATGATCAATCTACACATTCAAAAATATGTACAACATATTAGTTTTTAATACAAAATAAATTTAAAAAACAACCTAAAATCATTAAAACTTCAAAAATCTAGAGCTAAATTTGATTTAAATTGATACAAATGTGTTTAAATGAATTATCAATTAACATTATTAACTAATCTTATCATTCTACACAAAAAAATGAACCTAGGTCTGAAAATTTCAAAAAACAGTGAAAAAAATCAGCAAAAATCAACAAAAGATTGTGATGAATCTTGTTTTTTGGATTCTAAATGCAAAAAATTGTTTCTTTGTGCTCTATCATGTCTTTTTTTCAATTTGGAATGAGTATTTTGCAAGAAGAATGAAAGAAAATAATTAATCAAAAACAAAAACCCTACCTGTGAATCGAATTTCCCTTCAAAATCCACACAAAATGGCGTTTGAATCCGCTCTCCTCGATGGAAAATCGTTGGAAATGATATCTCCTTGCTTGGGGAGGGGTGGGGGTTTAGCTCCTCACACAAAGTATCAAGTGATTTTGAAATGAAATGAACATAATAAAAGACGTCTTGAAGCCTTTAACATTGCGCAGGCGAGTTTTTTCATCGGACTCGCGAGTTTTTGGCGAGTACTCGCCATTAAAAACTCGTTTTTCAGGTTTGGCGAGTTAACTCTGCAAAAACTCGTTTTTAAAAAAAACTCGCGAGTTTTTTAAGACTCGCCGAGTTCTTTGCGAGTATGCCAACTATGATTACAAGTTCTACACTCTGTAATGGATGGGGATGGACACAGCTTGAAGCAACCTGGACTCTTCTATGTTCTACAACATGATCTGATTTATGCTCTCCAACTCTTCTAGATCAACCACTGGGCTTACTTGATGCAAGTTCGTGTCAGTCGTTTTCAGGTAATCATGGTACAAGGTTGTCTTGGTCTTGTATTGTATCTGAGAGTACTGCATCCTGAATAACTTAAAGATTGACTGCACACTTGACCCTGTTTTGACAATTTTCAAAAACCCTTGAAAATAGCGCCTTGCCGAGAATTATTTGTTTGGAAAAAGTTTGGCACATAGGTTTTGTTCGTGCTTCAATGTTGAACAAACCCAGTTCCTCAGAATTTTGATTCTAAAACTTTTTTGGAAAAACCCCCAAAAATAGGGGCAGCAAGTTTGTTGATTCTGGAAAATCTGACGAGATGGGTTTCACTGAAAAATTATTCTGAATCTACCTAGTTGATCAGATCTGTGGTAGCTTGCTGATTTGTGTGACATGCAAGAATACCTAAGACAAGAAAAGAGGAAGTAGACAGAAGATGGATTGGAAGTTTTTAATCTGACTCCCTGAGAAAATCTGTCTTTGAATCTAGCCTCTGATTACAAAAACGTTGGTGAGATCCAAAAATGGTGTCCTTGAGAGCTTATTGTTGTTCTTGATCATCAACCTTCAAAGAAATAATGAAGAGGGACGCCTAGATCTTCTTTATATGGACTCAAGCCTGAATCCTTGAAGTTTGGGAGCCTAACTCATGATCTAAAGCTAATTTGGCTTGATCTGGAGTTCAAAAGATAGGTATCCATTGATTGTGGGGTGAATTGGCCAAGTTTGCCTCGAAAATATCTCAATTGGTCAACAAAACATGCCTTTGACCTTTTTGGGCGTTCCCTTTGAGGTTGTCCTCTTTTCATCATTTTTTATGTTGAATGATCTATGTTTGATCCCTGCTCCAGATTGATCAGACGATGTTGAGCAGTTGCTGGTACATTTACTGTCGAGCTAGATCTGAGCTAAAGAGAAGTGCCTGGGAGTTATTAAGCCAGAAAGTTGAGTTTGTGGCCCTAAAAGGAAGGGCGCCTTTCTCAAGAAAGGGCGCTTTCTTCCTTGCCTTAGTCATTTTCAATGTTTGTTCTTTCAATCTCTTTATCCTAACCTCCTGTGCTTTGATTTGGAATCTCCATTGATCAGAGAGTCGGATGGTCTTGTTTGATATCTCATCAGGTAACCAGCTCTAGTCCTCAAAAGATGACTGGAGTTTGAATTCACAGAAGTTAGTTAAAGGTTCCTTAATTCAAGGGCGCCCTTCACTGAAAAGGGTGCTTTTGCTTTCTTGCACAGTGATTTTCATCCTGAAAGATGCTCCAATTTGATATTGATTATCTGGTGATTAACTTGTCAAATGTTCTTGCTTGCAGTTACGTTGTCGAGATTGACCCAGATTGAAAAAACTGTCTTGGGAGGCCTGTAATGTCCCCTTTTCCGGCATGATCATGTTTAATGGTGGTTAGCCTATTACTCAGACTCTCGTAGGCTAACAGGTTGGGTTAGAGGGTCAGTAACCTTATTTGGTAGGTTTTGTCATTTTTGTCCTTGGAGTTCAATGATTGGCTCACAGCATGCCTTGGCAGTTCAGGATTTGACAGCTTCTGACGACACGTCAATACATTGAGTTATGAGTGAGATATTAATATTTTAGTGTATTAAAGTGTTTTACTTTATTTGACGGAATATTATAAAGTCAACTTGATTTTATAATAAAGTAATCACTTAAATTTATTTAAGTGAAATATTAAACACTTTATCAAAAGGGGCGCCATTTATTTATTCACTTGACTATTGAAAAAGTAATAAAAATACATTTAAATGTATTTTAATGAGAAAGTGGCGTCATTTCCTTGGGATGCGTGCCTTTTGCCTTTATATGCAAACAAAGGAGAAATCAAACTCATTATTGATTATTGATTATTTGATATTTCCTCTTGGCTTTGCTGAGCGTGGGTTTTCTCTGAGACAAGGGTTTCAGGAATTTTATCTCTGGAGAATGATAACTCTTCACAGATCTGTAATTGTGAGACTGTGAAAGATCAGTTGAACGATTGCTACAACAGGGGCTTCAATTCAGAAGTTCTATAGTGCTTCAATGAGAATTTTTGAGCAGTATTCAGTAGTTTCTTCAATAAAAGGCAGGACGAGTTGAGAGATTGGCTTCTTTCTTCATCAGGAGGTCTGATCAGCTTCTTGGCCGTACTTCTTGGTTGAGGACGTGATTTTCCTTTGTTCTGTGTAACTCTTCAGGCAAGTGCGTGGGAGTTTTGGAGAAGAAACGCCTTCTTCTTTGAGGGTTTTGCATATTCTTCTTTGGCGCCTAGCTTGTTCCCTTCATCTGCTTCAGTTTTAGGCTGGAGGTTGCATTCTATTGCATCCTACGCTTGAAATTGTCAGTTTCATCATTCTTGGCTAGCAATATGGAATAAATTCTTATTTAAATAATCTGGAGCATTTCGGGTATGTTTGTAACTTGTAATCTCTTTGTTTCAGTTATTTAATATCTTTTGCACTTCCATTTGGTAAATTAAAGCTCAATTCTGAGTTTTATGAGCTTTTGTATGATGTGCCACTTCTACTTCTCTCTAGAAACTTTCTTAAAAAACTCAAAAGAACACAAAAAGATAATTAAAACAACAGGGGTTTGAAGAGGAGCCAGTTGGGCTCATCACAAGGCCTTCTAACATCTGACAACATTTGGAGGTTCAAAAAGGAGGGCATCTTTCCTTGGAAAGGGCGCCTTTTCCACCTTGATCATCATTTCAACAGCCATTTCTGATGTCTTCGTCAACTGCCTCTTTTCACTCTGCTAACAGCTGTCGTGATTACTTCGTCAGATGATCTTGATGATTGTTTCATTGTTGAGCCAATAGGAGAATGTCGAGGACGACTGCCTTAGATGATTCAACAGGTTGTCTTTGACCCTTGAGAATCTAGGGCGCCCCTCTCTGAAAAAGGCTCTTTTTGCATCATGAACTGATTTCTCCTTCATAGCGTTTCCAAAGTTAGTCAAATTTTGACCTTTTTTAGTTTCAAAAATCTCCTCCGTCAAAGATCACCATTTTGGACCTTTTTTGCCATGGTTGCATCATTGAAGCTTTTGAAGCTTAGCTTTTAGCACCTGGTACTGGCCAATCTGCCATTAATGGCTGTGGAGCTCCTATCTTTGTTCCTAAAAAATAGAAATAGACCCACCAGAGTGAAATGTGTCTTTTGACGATTCTGACTTGATCGGTGTGATCGTGAAGTCTTTTAATCCTATCAAAATCATTTTCAATCATTTATGGGAAGGTCCTATTTTTGGGGTTTCCGGAAAATAGGCATAAACCCCACTTTCCATTTCTCTTAGAATTTTGCACGTGTTCCTTGACAGAAACCCACAAAGCCCCTATGTTTGGTTTGACCTAAAACAGACTTTGGATGGCATTTTAACATGATTTAGCTCAATTTATACAGAATGACAAAAAAATTAATTTTGGGTACAACAAACATCTAGTGATTGTCGATCTTCCTCGAAGCCTAGAAAAACTCAACTACGCATTGGAAAATCTATAATTAAGGCTTGTATGTGAGAAATCAAATCATTGTTGTTTGAAATTATTGTAGGTTTTTGTTCTTTGTAGGAGAAATAATGGAAGTAGAAGGCAAGATTGCCCACTTGCTATATTTGTTTGTTAGTAATAAAGGAGGCTAGTGAAGGCGAATTGCCACTACCAAAGAGATTGGTTTGTCCACCTGTTGTGACCTTTTTCACACATCGCCCCATTGCAAATGGGGACCCCCTAATTTTCGCTTCGTTTTGAACTTTTGGCTTGATTTTGGTTTGTTTTTGCTGTTGTCTCTCTCGCTTTGTCTATCTGGGGATGTACCCGTCTTTGAACGTAAATTGGGTTTTTGGCCAAGTCTTTAAAATTAGGGTTTGATTCCTTCACGCCAATTTGAGGTCAAGCAAGGAGAATAAATTGCAAATAAAGACTAACGTTATCAAGCAGGCTTCCAGTTCTCAAATAAGTTTCATCTGGATTCTCGGCAACTTACTATTTTTAGTAAGTGCGAAATCTGCATTCTTCAAGATTTTTGAGATTCCGGCTAATCATACCACATTCGGCTAATAATCAAGTCGTCAGATTCGTAATTTGAGCTGAAACCGTGCAACTTTTCATTTTTATAAAATTCACCGACAAATTGTGGTTTAGACAAAGAATTTTTCAGATGTCCGGATATTCCTTCCGGTTTTTCGAGACCCGCGATGGTATAACATGCAAAACGAAAGACGTAATAAACTTTCGTAATCTGGCCTTTCCGAGGTTATTTTTGTATTTGCATGTCGTATTTTCTTTGCATGTTCCATATTCTTTATGGTTTTTTCTGAGTTTTAGCAGGCGACATGCAATGGAGATGGTCACTCAACATGAACTGCATTTTATTTTAGCAGTAAGGCCTCGGCACCGCCCCCAACAATTCAATCATGAGTTGATTGCAATGCAACAAAAACGAGAACAAATCCGAGACCATTTGATGCGTATGCGAATAAATTAGGGTTTTAAATTTAGCCCAAAAGAGGGTAAAAAGTCAGAATTTTCAAAAACCGTAAAATCCACCGCGATCGCAAAGATCGCTCGCTTATCCGCCGTAAAATTTGAAGTCAAAAATCCGGAAATTCTGGTCATTTATAGTCATTTTGGAAACAGGCTAAAAATAGCAAATCAGTTGCATGCACTGATGCCAGCAATAAGGTCACGTGATGAGGAACACGTCATTCAAATTTCAAGTCAATCGGAGCAGTGGAGCTATCAGAAGCAAGCAGTTACTATTTATAGTAAATCACCTTCAGAAATGGGCTAAAAATAGCAAGCCAACTAAAAATAGCAATGCCAACAAGGTAACAAGGTCGTGAGGATCCAGTGTTTGAAATTTCAAGTCATTCTGAGCTCCAGAGACGCAAAATCGAGAGACTTACTATAAATAGTAAGGCACAGGGAAGCTGGCAAAGACGAGAAAAATAGCTAAGTCTGGAACTTTATCCTTCACCACATGAAAAATGCGCCCAGCTTGCCTTCAGGTGTTTGAAAAAGTTTCTAAGGCATGAAAATCCACCTGCCACCTCCAAATGTGCCATCCTTGAGGAGTTGCTAAAAAATTTCTAAGTCTGAAAGATATCCTCCTGCCTTGGCAAAATGCGCCCTGCTTGATGAAGAGGCAAGGTCTCATGCTTGAAAATTTCTAAGTGTTGATGTTCATCCTGCTACCTAGCCAAAATGCGCCCAAGAGAAGCTGATGAAGATTGAAAAATATTCTAAGTTAAAAGTTCGTCCTCCTCACCCCCCTAAATGCGCCCATCCTGCAGCTATGTGAAAATGCGCCCACTTCCCACTCAAGTCAAAGAAAGTCAAATGTTTTATCCTCCTCCACTGGCAAAATGCGCCCAAGGAAAGAAAGGGTCAAAGAAGTCAAATGTTTTCATCCTGCATGAGGTGCAAAATGCGCCCAAATAGAGGCATGTGAGGACAAAAATGAGGAAGCCCAAGGGTCACTTGTTGGAGGCGTGGTAAAAGTTTTATCCTTCACACCTTGCTAAATGCGCTCAAGCTGGTCAACAAGTCAACAAATCTTCATCCTTCTTGCATGGGAAAATGCGCCCAAATGGGGCCATGTGAAGACAAGAGTTGAGGGAGTTGAAAATGCCAAGTGAGGGATGAATAAGCTAAGGCGTGGTTAATACTCCCCTCCAAGTGTGATGTGCGCCTAAAGAGTATAGGTTGGTGAGTGATAAGTAAGGCGTTGAAAGTGCTAAGTAATGAAAAAATATGGCCTAGGCGTTGAAGTTTAAAAAAATATCCCACTACATGTATAAAGTGCGCCAAGGTAAGGTGAGGGTGGAGATGAAAGTGTTGCTAGGCGTGGAAGTGAAATATCTTCCTCAAGGTGCTAAATACGCCCATAGGGACATGAATAAAGATGAAATATCCTAGGCGTTGGAAATGGAGATGAAGTGAAGTATGCTAGGCGTGGCTAGTTATTCCTTCCAAGAGTGAGGTGCGCCTAAGGTAAGGGTGAAGATAAAATACAAGGTGGTGAATAAAATAAAGGATGTGCCAGGCGTTGGGATTAAATATCCTCCATGACATGTGCCTTCAGGAAAATCTTCTAAGTGAGTCGATAAGATTTTCTCGCCAGAGCAAAATGGAAGAAGTCAAATAAAATTTTCTAAGGCAAATTTTCAAAATGCAAGGTGATTTAAAATTTCTCTAAGGCAAAATATTTTCTTCCTTAGAAAATACCGACATGAAGATGATGAAGCTTTCAGCTAATGGTGCAGATTTGCTGAAGGAGCCCGGATAATGCCACCGCATCAGAGTGGATAAAACATTTTCAAGTCGAGCAACAGATTTTTCATTATGATATGAAGAACGAATCAAATTTGTTAAAAAATTATTTCTTCCAAGGTGCAAAATTCAAGAAAATTAGATGAACCCGTTCGTCGTGCACCCATGAGTTCGACGCGTTTTGAAGGAAATTTTCTTCTGGGTATCGGAGTTTATCGATGAGGAGTTGATTTTAAGGTCTTCCATACCGGAGGATTCCCCCGTGGATAAAGATTTCAAATGGGCACTGTGTTGATTGAATCTTCCTTATGGGAAATTTTTAAAATTTTCTAAGGCAAATGTGAAGGAAATGTAGTTTTCAAGGTGAAATCCTCCGCATTAATGCGAACGCGTTTCTAGACAGGAATCTTCTAGAGCATGATGGACATTAATTGCTCATTTATTACTTCACTCTTCATGGTGGCAATTTTTAGGGTTAGGGCTTATGTGGCTCGATCTGAGCCCTCCAACCGATTGTAATTTGAGCCATCCATTGGACTAGGCCAACTATAAAAGGGGCATCCCCCCCCTCATTTGTATCAGATTAGAATAGCAGAGAAGGAATAGAGAGAGATTGATAGAATAGAAGGTAGCATAGTTTGATAGTTTAGCTTAGATTGAAAAGGGAGGAAAGTCTTCCATTTGAATACTTTGTAAGAAGTTGTTGTGAACACTTTCATAATAAAAGAGTTTTCATTGATGGTGATCTCTTCTTTGTTATGAATAGCTAGCGAGGCTTCTTCGTCCTTCCAATTCACGTAGAATCTTGAAGTAGCTTAAAGTAAAGTAGATTTCATTTCATGCAAGTAGTTAGTAATTGTGGAATGTGGTGCTTAATTTGAACAAAACTTCGCTTATCCATACCACTAGCGGGCTCGCTGACGGTGGGTTCGCCTTGCTTGGTCAACTGGAACATTGTGAACTTAACTTCGATTGTGGTTTATATGTTGGCATGCGTCGTTGTGATGGTGTCTTCATGCTGAATCGTGATTTGAATATCTCAAACACTCCTTGGAAGATTACACCAGTTTTGTGGAAGCTGTCTGAAGCAAGGCAAAGCAAAACCTGGTTGAAGTTTGTGAGAATTGATCGCCACGTCCCACTTCTTAAAGTAGATTAGAGCCTTCTTACCCCTACAACCATTTTAAATTCAGTTCATTTCTGATTAGTGTTAAGAAACTTGCACTTACCCGCCAAATCATTCAAACCATGTAAAACCCCTTTAATCCGTTGTCTATTGTCCGCTGCTGAACAATTGTGTAAGTCCCCTTGTGATACCAGCAAAATCACAACGAACCAACTGAGGCTATCCATTGCATAGAAGGAACCTTGGAGTTGAAAGCATGAACTCTCTCGCAATCTTAGCATGTTGAATACTTTGTTCAAGAGAGGATAAAGTATCCGTTGGGAAACTTTATTTTGTGTTGGTGCGGTCACGAAAATCACATCAATAGCAGGTTAGAGTTCAAGAACAATCATTTTATCTCCAAGATGTCTTTTCAAGATCTGACAGAGGGTTTTTCATCGTTCTTCATAGTTTTGAAGATCAGTTGCACAAAAGGACAATTTATTAGAGGTTGCATCAAAAGGCATAATTTTTCCAAGAAAGACAATCGATAACTTCCAATCTTCTTCTTGTATTTTCCCTCTTTTCTTGTCTTAGATCTTCTTGCATGTCGTAGAAAACAAGAAGCTATCATGGATCTGGCCAACTAGGTATGATTAGCACAATTTTCCAGCAAAACCCATCTCTTCAAATTTTCCAAAAACAACAAACTTGCTGCCCCTATTTTTAGGGGTTTTTCCGAAAAAGTCACGGAATCAAAAATCTAACGAACTAGGTTTGTTCAGCATTGAAGCATGAACAATACCCATGTGTTAGATTTTTTCTGGAAAAATACTTCTCGACGGGTGGCTAATTTTAGGGGTTTTCAAAAGTTGACTGAACATATCCATGTTTACAGTCAATGGTCAATTTTTTCAAAATACAGTTCTCTCAAGTTGAAATCAAGACCAAAATGGTTCCTACTTACTTCCTGGTAATACCACAATTTTACATGCATCAAGTAGTCAAGATGATGTCGAAGTATGTTAATTATATTAATGTACTGGATAGCTAAATACGAAGGTAGCTATTTCAAACATAGAGCTGCCACCGACAGCCAACAATAACAATACACTCACTTTCCATTCCATGTCAACAAGTAATAAATGACACAGCCTGCAAAGAACTTAATATCAAAGTAGCTATAGAAACAAAAAAGTCAACGCCTCGGTTAGAAGAATCATGACCAATGGAGGTGGAGGTGTAAAGCACTCAAGAAGGACGCCCCACCTCCAAATGCATTTAGGGTGATTCTTCCCAACCCTAACCTTTCTCAACACCCCACGCCCCACGCATCATGCATGTCAGATCCCACTAATTGAGGATGTCTAATTGACTTTCATAATTTGTGGATTTCAGATCTCCACTAAACGTGGATGTCTATTTTGGAGGCACACTTTGTATTAAAGTTCACCTATAGTCTAGTTTCAGTCAACTGAAGTAGTTTTCAGTTGATTCTTTGTTTAGTTTCAATTAATTGAAGTAGATTTCCAGTTAACTAATTGCTCACCTACTTTTAGACATAGGAATAAATCTTGCTGATTGGCAAGAACTGATTGTTAACTCAAGGAGACTTTAGGGTTGCCTACTCCTTTGAGTTCTATAAATAAGAGCCTTGGGCTCATTATTTGTTAACCTTTACTTACTATGCAAAATTGTTGTGCCATTGTTGCCACAAGTTTGAAAGTGATTATTTTTTCACTCTTGGATGGGAGTTAATTGGTTTGATGAGCAATTGTGCATGATTTTGTGTCTTTGCATGTCCCAATTTTTGTAACTCGTTGAAGAGATTTAAAGAAGAAAATTAGAAGGCGCTTGCATTTTGATCCAAAGATTTGAGTCCTTTCAACGTTTTGTGTTAAATAGCTTGTTGTTTCATTTCCCTCCTCAAATAGGCGTTCCTCCCCCTTGGATATTTGTTATCAAAAGTTATCGTGTGATGTTGTTTAATGGATTGACTTTCAACCTATACTTTGGATAGGGGTTCCTCCTCAGCAAGTTTGTTTTCCAAGTCATCGTAATTTGTTGTTTCTAGTAAGCTATTTCCTAGCCTATACCTCGGATAGGGGTTCCTCCTCCTTGGCAAGTCAAAGATCAAACTTACCGTAAAAGAGTGTTTTCTTGTATAAAACCTTATCCCAGCATATATCCGAGAGTTCAGAGCCTCGGCCATATTCTAAGGAGACGGCAGATTCAAGTGATCCAACCAATCCATTCCTGCTCCTATGCCCTCATGCTCTGTTTATCTTGAGGAGATAGGATAGATTAAAAGCTAGTTTAGTCATAGTTAAGATTTGCAGAAACCAGAGAAAAGCTTAGCTACGGTGCATTGTGTTTGTGCACCCTTGTGTCCTTCCATTGAGTACAAAAAGATAGGAACCTTAGTCTACTCTACCCTTTCTTACACATTACATCAGCAAAGAGAGATCTTCCTCTCTATAATCTGAAGGAGCGGTACTATAACACTTGCAATAGCTGGCCGTTTACAATAAGCACTCCAGAGGTGCTAATTTAAACGCCAACACAGTTGCAGATCAAACAGAGGACAAAGGATGGAAGGTCAAAGTTGGGAAATTGAAAATGATGATAGTTATTTTGATTGTATCGAATCAGGATTCATCATCAGATAGAGACTATATCTCTATTCCCTCGAAAGGATGGATCACGGAGTGTGATCCGAAACGTTGATCCAAAAAAGCTTACACAATCTAATCCAAAAATAGCTTCTCTAATATTCTTATGGATTGTGGAAATCTAATAACATTAATTGAAAAACATCCAAAAAATGACTAAGTCTGGAGAGTTTGAGTGCCCCAGGTAGCTAGGGGCGCCCAAGGATTTGAGTGCCTGAAAGTTGAAATTAGGGTTTGCAGTCTTCATAACATTCCTTCAGATTCCGGCAAGCTCTCCAATGAAATCAACGGTGAACTCATCAAATTTTCCAGTCATCAGATATTGCAGATCAAACGGGCAGAGAAAAGTCAAAAGAAAGATAAAAAAAAATCTCAAAAAATTCTAACTCTGGAGGAGATGGGCGCCCCAGCTAGCTAGGGGTGCCCAAGCTTTTAACCCCCTAAAACTGCTTTTCCGAGCAAATCATCTCCAAAAGACCCCCCTTAGAATTCTCCAAGCTATCCAACAAATCTGACAACCAGTTCATCGGGTCAGTCAAGCATCTAGAATTGAGAATTCATCTGAAGGACAGAAAGTAGTGTAAAATTGGAGAATATAAAAAAAAAGGCTATCTTTGGTGAACATGGGCGCCCCAGGTAGCTAGGGGCGCCCAAGATTTTGTGGCCTCAGATTCAGTTTTACAAGGTTGCAGTCTCCAAGACAATCTTTCCAGATTCAATCAGGCTCCACAACACGGTCATCAGCCAATTCACAGGATTCACAGAGGGCCCGGAATTGAGGATCAAACTGAGGTCAAAATTAAGCATAAAGTTGAAAATTTCAAGAAAATGGCTAAGTCTGCCAAGAAGGGTGTCCAAGTTTTCATGCTTTAGAGAAATTTCCAAATTTTCATCATTCAACTTTCAAACAGCATTCACATTCGACGAACCTGCTCAAGATTGGCTTCAAAAGATTTAAAGTTGGAGAATAAAGCATTTTTCTTCTTCAAAACCTATTTAAGGACTTGGCATTCATTATTCACTTTTTGCAAGTTGGCATCCAAAGGAAGAAAAGTATCTTTTTCTTCTCATCAAGATTTGAAGGCCAAAACGTGGTGCTTTTTCGAAGTTAATATTTTCATGATCAATATGCACAGAGGCTCGCTTTTTCATGCTTTATTTTTCCTGGGCATCACTTTTTAGAAGAAGGGGGTCATCTTTTTCAAAATCCATTCATCTGGGTCCACTTGATTCTTGATTCTCTTCAACTTTGGAAAATTTTAAGTTTTCAAGAATCTGTTTTTTTCATGTTTTTTTGGGAAATCCTCAGCTTTTTCGAAATTTGATCAACTGGGTTTCTTCAGAACAAGATTCTCTACAAAACCCAGGTTCAAACTTTTTCCGAGAAAATCGCTTTTTCAAGGGAAATCAACATTCTATTTTCAGCAGTCTGTGCGAAAAAAATTTTGAACCTAGTCGAGTTTATAGTCAAAAATCAAGATTTTCAACATGTAGCACTCTCCACTTGAAATCAAGAACAAATCAGTTTTTTGGCGGATAAAGTTTCCTAAAAGAGTCACCTCTTTGGGGCAGCGATTTCCGAGAATAGAACTCAAAAGAAGCAGCTAACTCGACACTTTCTCCGAACTTTCTTTCTATTCTTGTCTCATCTTTATCCATTCTTCGTGAAAGAGAAAGAATCAAGTTATAATAGTTGGCACTTTCCCTATTTTTTGCTTTCATAGTTTGTTAGATAGTTATCTTGTTTTAGTTTTAGAAATAAAGCTTTCATGTTAGCAAATCTTGTTGTAAAAGGAAAGACATTTTAGGGTTCCCTACTCCTCTACTTGTGCATAAATAAGGGCAGTCTTGCCCATTTTTCTGTAACAGTTACTGTGATAGCAAATTGTTGAGCCTATTTTTCTTGCAAGTTGTTTTTTAGTGTCAGCTCACTTTGTGTAAGAGCAAGCTTGTATGCCTACTTTAGTTGCAAATTATTGTTCAGTTCATGTGTTTTGTGTCAATGTATTATGGTTGATCGCTAAATGGTAAGCCTATTATTGCTACAATCCTGCTGTCCCATAAGTGTAAACTTTGTTACTTGAAATTTGAGAAAAGGAAATCTTATGCCTGCTTTGTTGCTTTGATCTACTGTCTCAGATTTCTGTTTTATGTGTTACACTTATATAATCTTCATTTCAGCTTGCATT
>VDFB02189291.1:0-14041 GCA_007258455.2 Sequoia sempervirens | reverse complement strand
CTCCATAGAGATTTTATTTCTATATGTTTAAGATCCTCTTCGATTCTTTACAAAAGTGGTAGGAGAGTTAGTTAGAAGATAAAGTGGATTGCAGTACCACAGAGACTAGTTAGATTCTTCCAGAAAAATTCAGCCATATATTGCTCCATTTATTTATTTTGTTTATCATTTCCTCTTCATCATTTTCCAATAATGTTGTATTTATCTTCTACTGAATGGGGAATCCAATGTGCAGTAGTAAGAATTCGTCTTCTTTAAAGCCAACAATTTGTTAAATTTCCTTTTACTTCTAAGTTGTTTATTAGCGAAGACATTGGAGGATAAGCCTCATGTACTGTCCCAAAAGGTAGTAAAACTGATACCTGATCCTGCAAAGAAGGCTAGTAAAAATAAATAAAAGTTACCATCGCATATCTTTTAAACTAGGAATCCTTAAAACCATTTTCGGTGAGCAGTGTATGTATTTCATTGTCTCAACTATACAAGAAACCATTCAAGGATCCAAATCCCAATGGAGTCATTCAAGAAAAAAACCAAAGCAACATATCTTCTTTAATCGTGGTGTATAGATAGTTGCAATCTCTTAAATACATGAATACCAAGGCAAACTAAATGATTAAAATATTATTCTGATGAATTATTAGTCATAAATGAATTTATTTGTGATGAATTTTGAAGTTTGAATGTTGTTTTCTCTAATTCACCAAAATTTTATTTTATTTTTCTGCATTTCTTGGCATTTTATCATTTCTTATAATTGCTGTAATGTCCCCTTTTGGGATAACCCTAAATTTTGTCCTAGAATCACAAGCTTGATGTAGTTAGGATTATAGCTTATCACTCAAATGCTTCAAGCAAGATAAATCTTGATTTAGATCTTGCAATCATGTTAGATAATATCAAAAATATAATTCATGTGATCAAAACATTATAAATGACTTATCTATGTAGGCTATACAAAATGCATTGTGGAGCTCTAATCTACTAGCACTTTGATGAGACACATGATAGTCCACCCCGGCTATTCATCTAAGCCCAAGGGTGCAAGCTGCCCGAACCAAGACAACCCACCCCTTGGCTCCCCAAGCATGAACGGCCCAAACCAAGACAATTCCACTTCGGGAGTGGCGCACTTCACCTGAGGCTACACTTTGTACCTACTTTTCCTTTCCATGTCTTCTATCCATCCCTCCTTATGATTGAGAGACTCCTTGAATCCATCCTAACAATCAATCATAGTTTGGCTTGATAGGGAAGCCTTGAAAGGGGTGCTTGTAAACCACTCAACCCATCTAAGTCCAAGAGCATGAGCGTTCGACCAAGACAACCCACCTCTTGGCCCCAAGCGGCAAGAACGTCCGAACCAAGACAATTCCACCCTCGGAGTGGTGTACTTAGCATGGGAGGCCCGTAAACAGCATCCTCCTAACTTGCTCCCTTCAACCTTACATTTGATTGATCATGGATATATATACAATGTATTCATTTACATAAAAGAATCATAATTGCTTATAAGGCTCAATAATTGCTGCAAGCATCATTATTAGACATGTGTAAATAATATATATATATATATATAAATTGTATTTGTCAATCATCTATGATATATTTATGAAGCACTAGATATATGTACTTAAATATATTTATCAACTATCAACCTGTCATTTAAATCTTAATATATTTATCCATCATAATATATCAAAATATATTTGTAAATCATAATATGTTTAAATATATTTATAAAGCATTAGCTGTCATTTAAATTACTAATATATTTGACAGTCATCAGTAATTAAATTCATAATTATATTTAACAATTCTTATTTTCTAAACACGTAAATAGTTATAAACACATAAATAGTTATCAACTTTTATTTAAACTTATGATAATACTTAGTCTTACCTTATGCTGCTGCTCTCTGTTTGTGATCAGACTTCAGAAAATATAATTCCCAGTCAGAATATATTCTGTCTTTTATTCTCCATTCCTTTCTTATTCTCTCCTAATCGATGCCTATCTGTTCTAAATGACTTTCTTTATATAGTTTGACTTGTCAACAGTTGCAACCATTCGATTGTAAGGGATGTGTTCTTTAGTAATTATCATGACCATCCCTGCTCTTTTAATCGTGGCTTCTAATTGCTGACTGAAGTATTATTATTAGGTACCGATACACATGTTTGTGATTATTGCTTGTTTATTAAAGTGTAGTCATATTGAGATTTATTTCTTGTGGATATTATTTTATTATTATAATGATTTTAGTTAACAATATCAATTTGATCTGATTTATAATTGTATTATAATTATAATGTTACCTACGATAATTATAATTATAATATTTAGGTTGCCATTATTTATATTTATATTTTTGATATTTAGTTATTTGTATTTCAGTACTTCACATTTTAATACTAAAATATAATAGTATTAGCTTGCTAATATGTATCTTTTTATTTATTTGTATTTCGATGTATTTCAATGTGTTACCATTGTGGGGACATGACAATTGTATACTCAAAGTTTTGTTTCAGATTGCACCCTGATTGTGCCCGCTTCTAGAAATAATGTTTCAAACCTAAAGCTATATGAAAAAATAAGAGGTTGTCTCAAAAATATAAAAAGTATCAATATCTAGTTCTAGCTCAGATATTACTATGATAGAATCTTATTCCATCACGATGCGCAATACGATATAACATGTAGTCAATCTAATTCCTAAAAAGGCTAATATGCATGGTTAAACAAAGCTATATATTGTAATAAATGTGCAATTGAGCAGACCCATTTTTTTAAAAGCTGAAATTAGTAATTTTGAACGAAATAGAAAACCCTCTCCTAAAGAGATAAGACACAATGATATTATGATGGTTAGAAAGTTTAAGGACCATAATGCCTAATGTTTGTGAATTTCTTCCATATGCAATCTAGTGCTCAACAAAATTGTTCTTTGCCACCTCCATTCTAGGCATAAAAAACAGAATGAGTTTGTGATATAGATTTTGAAATTATTGTTTCTCGTTTCATATATCTCTCTTCAACCAGAAACATCTACAATTCCTGATGGAACCTATTTTGCACATCATTTACCCTTAGAAGACTATTAGGGCCCAACCTAATGATACTTGACTCTTTCCAACATTCATTAGTTTTAAGAAGTTCTGTGATTCAAGATTTTTATATTAACATTTTACGTAAAAGAAAAAAAGATAAATAAATTTCTAAATTAAGCTTGTATTTAGAAACTAGTATGACCTCTTTAGCTGACTAGAAATGTCTCGATAAACCACATAAAATTCTTAATTCCTTTTCTTTTCTCTTGTTTGAGTTGCCTCACTCAAGAACATTAATATAATTTCAACTTCAAATTTTATAAATTCTTCAAATTAAGCTTGTATTTACAAATAATATGAACTCTCTTGCGAACTAAAAACATCTTGACAAACCTCATGAAATCATTAATTTATTTTATTTTCTTGTGTTCAAGTTGCCCTGTTTTTTCCTCCAATCAGCTAATACTTCCCAACCAATTTCCCTTAATCCCCTGGAACTATTTTGGTTGCTCTTGAACATCAATATAAAATCAATGTCAACTTTTATAGAAATTTTAAATTAAAAAAAAATGTAGAAATACTATTTATTGTAAGATAGGCAATTGGTAAGTGGTATACATTCCACATTTCATTGCAATCAGATCCTCCCCAAAGTACTGAACAAGTGTTTTCGCTCTGCAACATGTTGTTGATATCCCATATCTACAAAAATATTTTTGAGAGTTACCAACAGTTCATTAAAAATGAATATTACCATCCTCAAGTTTTCAGATGAATTATTTAAAAATAACTTTAAAATATAAAAGGACAAACAGTACCTAAAACACTCTGACAGCATACTAAGAGCATTTTGTGTTTGTTCTGTGTCTCTTCTACTAGGTAATAGTGATGGAAGCTTCGTCATGTCAGCATATAAAGCTGTATCAAATTTTGAACTAGGTTTAGAAAAGCAAAATATTCAAAATTGTAATTTGTTTTTTTCAACAAGAATACTTTAATCATTGCTTGAATGAAAACCAAAAAGAAAAATGATCATACAAAAAGCTTGAAATTTTTAAAGAAAATATATGTAAACCACATCAAATCATTGTAAGCCACTCAAAAAGAGTGACAATATACATCTCTGATGTGTCAAAATCATCACTAATTATTATACTAGAATGAAACATACTGTTTCTGCAGTCCACGATAGTGAATAAGTGTGTTTCTAGATGTACCTATGTATTTGTTTTAAAACAAATACACAGTTTAATCCAAAAGCACACTTACTCAGTAGTTATTATATTGTTATTTGTCTTCAAATTAAGGTATTTGACAGCATTCCCTGGGAAAATACCCTTGGCAGTCTGGCTGATGTCCTTCATGAAGAGCACACAGGAAATACTGAGAGAGAGGGGGGAGGGTTTCAAAAGCTTTAACCATATAAACCACATGAATCAGAAATGAGCAACATAAAACACCATGAACAAGATAAACACCAAGATTTCGTGGAAAACCCTTTCAGGAAAAACACCACGGCAAAATAGTGCTTTTATTATCTTCAAAGGGCGCCAACCCAATTACAAAAGTGAGCACCAACTCTCTTTGAAGCACCAACTCCGTATATCTGAAGCACCAACTCCAGAAGGCTGAAGCACCAACTTCAGTGACATAAAATTCTTGATCCAAGATAAAAGAAAAAACTATTCAAGCTGTGAAAAACTTTTGCTCAAATACTCAACTTCATATACTGATGTCACCGTTCAGATTGAAAACAGATTATGGAAACCCCTAAACAACAAACAATCTGAACTTGCAATCTCCTCAAAACACCTTATTCAACAACTTTACAATCCTCGAGACTTCACAAGAGACAATACTTTGCAACCACCTCAAAATATAAATCCGCACTTATTCAGAAAAAGGAAATCATTAAAGGTAAGACGCAGCTGAAGATTGTTCAACATATAATTTCCACCAAAAGCTGTATACACTCAAAGGCACTAACGCATCTTGAAGTCCGCAAATCTCTTTTACTACGTGTCTTCTACATAGTAGCACGTAAACACTTCACACAGGCTATTACCATCGGTGAATATATTAGAGAGCTCACAACTCTGTAGCCCCGTGAAGACCATATCCTCAGGCCATCGAACACATCCTCACATATCAATATAGCAGCAAATTCTTTATACAAAATTATCTCCTTACACCAATCATCAAAGACGCACAGGACAAATAATATCCACTGTAAGAATGCTCAGACACCTCAAAAAATAAACTCACAGCCACCGCACCACAATAAAAGACTTCACCTATATGCTGAAACTTTCTCAGATGAAAGACATTCACAAAACTCGGATAACCACACTCAAATGCTAAAGGCAATTAATTTTTGAAAATGTCTCAGCTAGAAGAGAAGACGTTATTTCCAGAAAAAAACCAACTCAAAAATCATGAACTCATTCTATGAAAGAGAAATGACCATCATAGAATCCTTTCACGGCACCATTACACACACACCTCTCAGCCCGACTCCATTCCCAAGTACACAATGTTACCAACAGCTTTTTCATTGAATAGTATTTTTCATTCTTCACCTCCTTGATTAAATCACGTCTCTGCCAAATTTAACACTGCCTAGAAGAGATCACGTTACCATATCACATTCTCCAGTTTTTATGAAACAAAACCATCACACAAAAAAGTCATCACGTCTTTATTAATTCTGTAGCATATTTTGTGAATAAAACAGTAAAGTTTTTTTTTTTTTTATCAGAAAAAAAAGGCTCTCAAATCATGCAATGAGGAATATGGCAAAGGCAAATAATATCTTTCAGAATGCAATTTACTCCCTTTTAAAAATAGCAGCCAACAAAAGAAGCAAAGGAATTACACAAGGATGAGATATAATATTAGCCGCCCATATTACAAAGAGAATCAGCAGAGAATAATGAAAACATCAGAAGTCTTTACTAAATGAGCCATCGAAAAAGAGTAAGCCGCCCCATTTGAACCAAAGCAGTCATAAGGAAGACGTTTCCCTTAATTAGGCAGATAGAGCATCAAATTTTATTATATGCTGACCTTCATACTATGGTAGACACAGATTTTTAATTTCAATCGATATCCTTGTAGCTGCCTCAACAATGAAAACATATAGCCACCTCCATACAAAAAAAACATCAGAAATTATTAAGCTATTTTTAAAGGAGTGAAGCCGTGCCATCTACAAAAGAGTCGACTCATTGAAGACTCAAGGCTGACATGGCAAGATGATTGGACAGAACACATGACCTGACAAAAACTAATGATATGGAGCTGACAAAGCCAACAAGCAAGCTGCTGATGCAAACAGGCAGGCAGCTGAAGCAAACAACCAAGTAGGTGAAGTACACAGGTAAGCACCTCAACCACACAGGCAAGCACCTCAAGTAGGCAAGCAGCTCAAGCTGGTCAAGCAAGTAAGTAGGCACCTCAACAAAACATCATATTGAAAATGATAAAGATCTGATGAATAATCAGCAGCGATATTTCATTCCAATTCTCTTTTTAGTAAACAAAACACTGTACCTTTGACATCAATGGAAAACATGTTCAACACTTGATGCCCCAAATGTCTAGGGATTTGGAATCATGGCGCGAACATTCACTTTTTTAATGAATAGACAACCTGTTTCATTCAATGCATAAAAATAAAATAAAAGGTTAAAGAAGTTTCTTCTTAAGGAAAATATTGCTAAAATCCCCTCAAAAGTTGAAGTGAGAAGTGCCATAGTAAATTTAGCACATCGTATTTACTTTTTAAAATTTGGCTGCTTCTAATTTGTTTAAGTTATTTTAATAGTTGTTCACCTAGCATCCCCAAAATTTAGAAAAAAAATTGTCATAACTTGTAGCTAAGACTGTGGACCAAATGAATACATAGTTAAATCTTGAAGCACACTTATTCATTAGTTATTATGGTGTTATTTCTTCT
The DNA here is from genome assembly GCA_007258455.2 of Sequoia sempervirens. Classification (NCBI taxonomy): domain Eukaryota; kingdom Viridiplantae; phylum Streptophyta; class Pinopsida; order Cupressales; family Cupressaceae; genus Sequoia; species Sequoia sempervirens. The sequence goes on along the minus strand of VDFB02189291.1, from coordinate 7,029 downwards.
CAAATTAAGGCATTTAATGGTATTCAATGGGAACATATCCTTGGCAGTCTAGTTGATGTCCTTGATGCCCCAAATGTCTATGGATTTGGAACCTTGGATCCCTTTTTTACATGACCAAACAACCTATTCCATTTAGTGCATGAAAATAAATATAGAAAGTTAAAAAAGTTACTCCTTAAAGAAAAAAATGATGAAAATACCTAAAAAGCTAAATGGGTAAGGAGTGCAAATGTATTTTCTTTTAAAAAATTTAGAACCTTTTAGTTTGTTCAAGATATTTGAATAGTTGTTCCCTTGGCATTGCCAAAATTTGGAAAAAACATGCTCTAACTAAGACCACGCCCCCACATTCCTATATCTCCCTGTCCCAAAAATTCAAGGAAACGTTGATAGCGGAACCAACAACTATTTTGTTATTTGTAGCAATACTAGCACTTCCTTCACCTATAGGGGCTTGCAAAGGTCTTAGAGAATATAAATTTTGCATTGTTTGTAGCCACGCCATAAGATTTGTCATCTATGGTTGGCCCTAACTCATACTAACGATGGCATCATACTAAGTATCAGTCTTTTCTTCATCTACTAGAACCTTCTTACTTTAATCCTCCATTTCTATTTCTTCAATTTATTTACCCTAATCTTGCAATTTTCTCTGCTCTCTTTTATAAAATCTTATTTCTCTTGCACTGGGGTGCATTAAAATTTGTTCTCTAACCCTCGAAGCTAGCAAGATCATGCTTTGATAACAATGTAATGACCCAATCTAATATTTGCAACAATTTTTTTTTTATTTTTGTAATTTTGCAATGCAAAATACCGACAAAAATGTAAATAGCAACACACAATACTAAATTATAAACTCTTTAAAGCCAAACTGAAATCTTAAATATAATGGATGAATCACCAAATAATGATCATAAAGTAATTCCTTTTTATGCTTGAAACCTTTTCAATATTCAAGCCCTTTAGAAATGTTAATAAAAATAAATAATATGACTCCACCTAGGACTATGAACTAGGAATTTGCCAGTTGAGTGCGGGTTCAAATAAGGGGTTGAGTTCGGGTTCGCCCGGTTAAGCAATTTTTCCTAAGTGCGATTTGGTACAATGGTACTATATATATATATATATATATATATTACATAAATTTTAAAATTTATAAACATAATGATAATGCCATAGACTCATAAGCATGCTCAAAATTATAATCATATGATCATAATGCCATAATGCCATAGAATATTGAAACAATGAAATACGCCATACGGTAATACCTCATATAATCTGTAATCATATTCATAATTTGCAAAAAGTAAATAGTAAATACTCAAGTCTTAAAATGTCATTACACATTGAAAATTCAAATTACAATCAAGACAATATTTAATTCAGTATTACTATTCTTCAAGTTCATCATCCTCATCATCCTCAATTGGTTCAATAACTTCAATTTCATTTGAACCACCATCAATTGGATTGCCACTCCCACTAGGTGCATTAGTTGCCTCATTGTCATCCATAGAAGCCAAGGTAAGTTGTGCAATTGTAGCATCTAAATCAGCACACTCGGGGGTGAGATCCCAATTCTTTGACACACCCTCATTGTATTCAGGTTTCTTATGTGATAAGAGACGAAGGTTGGAGTGTACAGAGACCAAATCCTCTGCTTTTTTTGCACCCAAACGATTGCGCTTGACCGAGTGGATGAAGTAGTATGTACTCCAATTCCGCTTAGCTGAAGAGGAACTTGCAACCTGTTGATTATGCACACAACATTTAGTAATTACTATTAGTATTTAATTTTACTTGCCGATAATAATCATAATATATAGCATAATTGATAATAGCATCGAATGAAAAACGAAAAAATAAATAAATAAAAAGATACATACTTGGGAGGGTATTTTAATTGCAAGAGGTTGCAAGTAAATGGAGCCTTGACCATGTAGATACCACCAATCATCAGCATTTTTCCTATATTTGTCTAGATGAGCGGAAACATCATGATTTTTTGCAGATATGAATTGGCTAAACTTGCTCATGACAATGCTTTGGATTTCTTCATCTACAAATATCTTTCTAAATGCAGCCTTATAGCCAGCAGCAACCTCTAAATCCCTATATGGTGCCACCCTCCTCGGCAATGAAAGTATCTCTTTGCTATAATACTTTGGTGACAAAGCAAATGCTAAGAGATGTAAAGGGGTGGTCATCTTGTTCTAACAGTCAACAATAATAGTTTGCACAGTTTTGAAAAATGTTTCCGTTGGGTCATGTTCCTTGGCATCTATTATTGCTCTTATTTTCTCCACCATGGAATCCATGCCATCATAAATTTCACCCAAACATGGGCGATCAGTATCAGTATACCTAATCATGCTCATAATAGGCTTGGTGAAATTTAAAACATATTCCACACGAGCCCACCACTCATCATCTAAGATCATTGCTTTCACTTTTTGGGCTCTTTCTGTGCTTGATTGCCTTCATACACTCCACAAACTGTTGATGACCATAGAACCCAAGGCCTGTCGCACCTTCAGAAGTCGTCTTAAGACAATTGTGTGAGATGCAAATCGAGTTTCAACAACCTAACATTGTAAGAAAATGCATGTCACAAATCAGCAATGAAAAATTAAAATAAAAAAATAAAAAATTATATTAAAAAATCAGATTTAAATTACCTTAAGCAACTCCAACTTGGAGAAGGTCCTGAAGATGGCTTGTGACATATGATGATTAGTCACAAACATTTGGATCTCCTCACCCTCTGCGTAGATTTGCTTGACCCACTCAATTTGTGTACCAATCTTTTGCATTATCAAATTGAGTGAGTGGACTGCACATGGTGTCCAAAAAATGTGACCATATCTAGCCTCCACTATAGCCCCGGCTGCCCTACAGTTTTTAGCATTATCCGTTATGACTTGGACAACGTTTTCAGGCCCCACCATTTCAATGGATTCTATGAGGATATTGGCAATAAAACTTGCATCTTATATTTACCCTTCACAATCAACTACCTTCAAAAACATCGCCCCTTTAGGGGACACTGCTATAACATTGATCAATGGTCTATTTTTGCAATCCTTCCATCCATCAGAAATGATGGACACACCTGTTTCGACCCATGTATCCTTGATTACTCTCAATGCTACCTCTACTGAAGATTTCTCCTTTGCCAATAAGGTGGTCCGCACCTTTTCATACCCAGGACTAACATAATCAGGAGTTGTCTTAGAAATGGCTTTCACCATTTCCCGCCAATAAGGTGATCTAACAAGGTTGAAAGGAAGCCCATTGCCATAAATGCAACGTGCAATGCTCTCATCTGCCAACTCCCTTGCTTCATTTTTGAAGGCTCTATCCAATGGGCCTCTTTTTCGTGTCACCGACATATTTTCTCCTTCAGAAGATTGTGCCATTTCCATGAAAGTATGTGGGCCAGCCGGTTCTGATAAGCCACTAAGTCTTTGCGAGCTTTTACTTTTATTTTTACCTTTCTTCATAAGAGGATGGTCTGTAGCCTTTGGTGTTTTGAATGCCTTGTCAACATCCTCTTGTTCTTTAATATAACCCATTATTTGTAATGTCCCCTTTTTCAACGTGATCTTGTTTTGCGATGGTTAGCCTATTTCTTGGACTATTGCTGTGGAAGCCTGCATTGGATTAGTTAGAGGTTAGTGGTACTTTCACAGAGTTTGATGGATTACGGTTTTAGGGGGCCCAATGGTAGTTCGGCTGGTGATTGGCGATCTGCAATCGACGACTTCTGACGGCACGGAGGATTTCATGGTGTTTAGTGAGTTATGGGTTTTTATTGATTTAATATTAATTGATTTAATATTTAATTATAAAGTCAAATTGACTTTATATTTTTAAATCATTTAAATATTCTCTAAAAGTGATTTAATATTTTAAATCACTTAAATGAATAAAGTGCGCCAAGTATTTAATTCATGAACTATTGAGATGAATTAAATATTATTTAAAAAGATTTTAAAACCTAAAAGTGGCGTATCTTTCTTGGGATTCGTGCCTTTGCATAAAAGGGCATTTTTGGCAATAGAAACTCATCTTTGACAATTTCACTTTGCCTTGTGCTATTTCCTGTGCATTCTCCTGTGATCAGGGTTTGAACAATTTGTCCATTGAAGAACGATAACTCTTCAGTGTTGAGCACTTTTGAGGCTGTGAGAGATCAGCTGAATTTGTGCAATTTGTGAGAGCTTCATACAAAGGTTCTACTGGGCTTGAGCTGTGTTTCCTATTGGATTTCTTCTTCAGTTTCAGAGGGTTTTGGGAGATGGCGCCTTCATTTCATCTGGCAGACATCATACTTCTTGGCCGTACCTTCTAAGTGAGAATTCAGGTTGTTTGCAGTGAAGTGTGTGGCTCTTGTGCAAGGGCATTTGGGCATTTCTTGGAGAAACGCCTTCTTTTCTGAGGATTTCTCTTCATCATTTTAGGCGTTTGGCTTGTACTCTTTATCTGCCACCGTTTTCAGGCTGGATTTTGCATTTTGTAGCTTTCTACACCAGATTTGGTCAATTTTTCACCATCTTGGCTGGCAAACTGGACTACTTTCTTAAATAAATAATCTGGACACTTCCGGGTATGTTTATGAGTTCTAAATCCATTGTTGAGCATATTTATCATCTTCTGTATTGTCAATTCGCCTGAAATAACTCAGATTTACGTTTTATATGCATTTATGCTGTGCGCCCCTTCTCTTCTATCTATCAAACTTTCTCTAAAAAACTAAATAACACTTAAAGACTTAAGAAAAATTGGGGTTTTGAGTTGAGAGCCAGCAGGGCTCATCACAGTGGTATCAGAGCTCTGATCCTGCCAGCTTGTGGGGTTAGAGAAATTTATGAAGTTTCACAAAGAGGGTTTTGGCAAGTTCTACTCTAGAGGGGGTCCTAGAAATCAGAGAGGTGATCATAATCCTTTCCCACCATTTCCATTTGAAGAACAGGAGGAGGAAATAGACTTGGATAATATGGCTAACAGGGAAGGAGGAAGTTCTTACAGGAATTCTTGGGATGATGAGGACAGAGAAGCTAAAGAGGTGCTCAAAGGCATGGTTGCAAGCCAAGAACAGGTGGCGACTATTCTTCAACAACTCGGCACAAATGTCCAAAATTTGACAATTAATAGAGCTCAGAATCTGGATCAAGATCGTGAAGGCAGTATTCACAGAGAGCCTCAGAGAGTCATAGCTCCAGCACGCACCTTTGAGAGAGCTACATGTCCTACTTTTGTCAGAAATGATGCTGATGAAGAGGAAGAGGTTGAACAGGGTGGTGAAGTGAACTTTGCTGATAACATCATGACTATGTATGATGAATGGGATGCATTGCCTCCGAGAGTTAAGGAGCACCTTAACTTCGATCGATTCATGAGCTAGAAGAGAGAGTATAACCATAATAGGAATGACAGGAGGCCTAAAAACAAGCAAAGTGATCTCAAATAGGCTACCAACAAACTAACCTTAGTTCACTATGATGGCAGTGGTAGAGTTACAACACGTGCCTGGGTGAGTAAGTTGGATACATTCCTGACACTACGTCCTATGCCAGAGGAAGATGCTATACGATTTGCAGCTCTCCACCTTGATGGCGTAGCACATGACTGGTGGATTAATGGCATGGCTACACTGCACCATGATAGGATTACCTCGTACCAGGAGTTTACTGATAGACTGGTAGAGAGGTTTGATAGACGTGATCCTGAGCTATTCTTCAGAGACCTTGCTCAATTGAAGCAGTTGGGTAGCTTGGAGTCTTATATTGGTGAGTTCCAGAAGCTCTCGGTTATGGTTACCAGAATCTCAGAGAGGAGACTTGTCATTCTATTTGTAGAAGGTCTCCATGAGCCAATGAAAGGTTGGATCAAGGCATTCGATCCACCTACCTTGCATGAAGCTATGAGAAAAGCTCGTAGCATGGAACTTACAGCTTCACGTGGTAAGTTCACTTCAAATGCAGAAGCATCTTTATCCTATAGTGATAGCAAATCAGAACCTAAGGAATCAGAAAAGGTTGATGAAAAGAGGAAGTTTGCAGCTCCTTTGGACCGATAGACAATAAATGATTTGCATAGGAGGAAGCTATGTTTCTATTGCAAAGCTCCTTATGACCAAAACCACAATTGTCCTCTTAAGCCTAAGGGTTCAAATAGACAAATGGAGTGGTTTTATGAGGGTGATGACATTGCTGATTTAACGGACCAGCAAGCTGGTTTTAAGGATGGGAGTATGCGATCTATCATTCTCGTCAATGCAAAAAGTGAGAAGATAGAACAGGAGGAGCATGAGATGATTCAGGAGGATTATCATTTTGCTTCTAGTTCCATGGGATCAGAGGTGTTTGATTGGGATCAGTACAGTTATGAGGCTCAGTTAGTACACAATCCTCTTTATGAGGCGGATGCTACATCTTCTTGTGATAATCCGCTCTTTGAGGTGGATACTGATTCTACTCTTGACCCTGATTTAGGGGTGAGCTTTGATCATAGTATCGGAGTTTCCGTTAGTGCATCGAGATTTCAGAGAGAGCTCGTTGAGAAGATTCCCAGTGTGTACATGGTCAAGAGTCTACACAGTTTCACTTTCAGTCATCATGTACATGACCTATTTCGGATGCACAATTCTGGAATGCACGTGTTAGACATGTTGGATGATAGCATATCTCGTGCAGTTTTAGGGAGCAGGTGTTGTCAGCAATTTGACTTGCTTTCTTATGAGTTCCTCTCTCCTGTGACAGATGGTGTTGAGATTGACAGGGTACATCATGATGATCCAGTTGATCAGATTTGGGAGTTACAGGAGACAGTTGATGACAGTAGGGACATTTCACGACACTACCCTTGGGATCCTGGTGGAGTGGTGTATTCATTGCTATTGAGATTGCTTGAGGACAAGCAATTTCAGGGAGGGCGGACTGTAATGTCCCCTTTTTCAACGTGATCTTGTTTTGCGATGGTTAGCCTATTTCTTGGACCCTTGTGGGCTAGCTGGATTGG